>JANIVI010000027.1:0-46656 GCA_030555755.1 Wickerhamiella kazuoi | reverse complement strand
TGGAAAAGTGGCTGCTCCGATGATGTGGATGTTTGGATGACTGCAACGTATCCATTCAAACCGGTCGAAAGCTTCTCGTGGAGATCATGAAGGGATATGTTTTTAATTTTCTTTCGGGGCGAAAACTCACCCCACGTCAGGTTGGGGGGCAGCTTTTTGAACCAATAATAATGTGGCTGCGTAAAATACCTGTAAAACTTCATCCGTGCGACAAAGTCGATCCCGCCTACTATGGCCATATATCCCAAATTCGCCGGCGAGCGTACCTTCGTTGGCTGCCCTTTGTGGACAAGTGACTCAAGTAAACGACCAAAAGTCTTTGAATAATGCTGTCCTGTCAATCCTGAGTAAAGCTCCATCGCGGGAAGGCCACGGGTGGTGCGGCTTGATATAAAATCGTATACTTGAGCTTCAAGTGGATAATATAAATTTGCAAGAACAGCCTTGAACTCGCTTGGAGTAATCTGAACATTTTCTAGATTCAAACCACACTGGTCTTCTGTGTTCTCGCTCCCAAGCATGAGCGATGAATCCATTCGCGAAACGATACCGGATTCATCTTCATCATCTTCCTCCTCCACATCAAACTCTTCATCTTCCCCGGCAGTAAGGATATCAGAGTTTTTGGCGCCATCCTCAGCCATATGAGCGGTGTGAGGAAGGTCCCTGATGTACTGTACACATTTATACCGCACGTCTGGATCCGCAGGCTCGAACACGTCTACCCTTCTGAGAACACCCATTGATTCCAAGCGCGACAGCATTCTTCGCAGTAGGGGTGAACCACGTCTGAATTTCGCGAATCCCCCTTTTGTATATACCTGCTCCAATAAGCAGATTCCGTTTGGGCCCGATTTGGCTATTGAAACAATAGCCTCTGCGAGTTGCGTTTTATCGAGAGGCGGTTGAGAGAGCTCCTCGTCAAAGTTCGCTTGTGAATCTCTTCGGTTCTTCTCGTCGTGGTCTCTTTGCTTCAAAAATCGCCTCGATACGACGAGGTTTGTGTGGCTCCCATCTTTGAGTACTGGAAATCGCGTCACGAGTCCGTGGTCAATCAATTTCTGCACCCGGCCAAAAAGAGACCGTGCATCTTGTCCAGTTTCACGGTTGATTTCTACAACAGTTAGACCCCGGGGGCCGGCTCGTGAGACTGCACTCAGAACTTGAAATGGCAACGCACCCAACGAATTACCGGACTTTGGTCGGCCTGTCAGAGTGAGCCATTGCTCATCCTCGCTTGCGAAAAGGTGAAGGTCGTGATATTGGATCATATTCTCGAGTGATCCCCTCTCTACGATTAATGTCCCCTTTCTTGTGAATAGTACGCGTTCGTCTTGGGAGATCCACCGCCAAAGAGCAGCCTTCGCGACATCGTCGATTGTTTGATCTGCCACAAGGCCCATTGACTTCGTAGCTAGGTTCCATAGTTCAGTTATTGAGGCCCCAAACTCACCGTTAATGGCCAGTCCCTGAACAACATTGTCCACGAGCTGGCTCGGGTCCATGCTACTTAATTTCGAACGCTTGTCGCGTTGGGAGTTGGAGCTCAGCCCCAATTAGTGGGGCCACTTGAAGGAGGGTGATGGCCTGCAGAAGTCATCAAATCTTTCAATTCTCGTAGAAGTAGCCCGGCTCACTTGAAGACGACAATGTCGCTGCAGCGTACTTATTGGTGAACAGTGATCGCTCATGCTCTGGTAGCCGCAGCAAATCATGAGCATCAACACCTTGCCCTACCCCACAGTGGTCACGTTGACGCCCATTATCTGATGTAATTTTTGGATCCCATCTACTTGCCACGCAGTAATGGAAGACGTCGAGGCTCAAGGGGGCCCTTATCGTGACGATCCTGAGTTTGACAAACTCAGTGACCAGATTGCAGACGATGTATTTGACATCACTGCCTCAAACGGCCGCCTCTGGGCGCTCTTGAAGGGGCCATCTCTAGAAGCAGCCGTGGATCTCACTGCGGATAACAGGGTCAGATTTCGCCAGTTACGGGATGACATTGAGAAACTTCAGCAATGGTCCGAGCCACAGCCTGCGCAAAGATTCACGCAACATAAGATTACGCGAGAGTTTGGCCAGGCTCTTGCGGAATTCCAGAAGATACAGAAGGCGTTGGCTGATAAGGAGCGGAGCGCCATCAAGGAGTCTCGTCGTGCCTTGAAAGGTGCTCAGCAAAAGAGAAATATTCCAGCTGGTGCAGAGAACTTTTTGGTCGAAGGCACTTCCGATACTTTAATTGGGGGTGCCATCGAACTAGAGCAACAGCAAGAGCAGGAGTTTGATGAGCAGCTTCGTGCTGATGACGCCGCATTTCAGCGGGGTCTAATTCAAGAGCGGGAGGAAGAGATACAGAATATTGAGGGCGGTGTTCACGAGCTGAATGAGATATTTCAAAACCTCCACACTGTCGTAGCAGAGCAGGGTACTGTGCTGGACAACATCGAAAACAATATATACTCGGTAGCCCAGGCTACTAGGGATGGTGCGGGCCAGTTAACTAAGGCTGCACGCTGGCAGCGTAGCTCTACTGGGCGCCAGCTCTGTTTTTTGCTAATTCTGATCATTGTGGCTTTAGTTGTGGTCATCGCGGCGGCTGCGGGGTGATGGCACCCTTCTCCAATCGTACGAGTAGAGATCTAAGGGTATTTGATATTTATAAGGTTTACTTTTAACCAATTGATTTAATTTTGTGAATGAAGGCGCGGCACTCGCGCATTAGCCTCCACTTAATGCAAGTATTACTTGCGGCATCTGAGACTCAGCGAGCTGTTCTCGTCACTGAGTGCAGCCACGGGAAAAAAGCAAGGGACAGAACTCGATGCTCCTTAAATTCTATCTGGTAAATATGAGCGATGCTCGTGACGCCGCAATGTACCTCTCTCGGCCTCATTGCGACCCTTCCGATCGCTGCAGGCTGCAGCTGACAAGATTGCAAGATCAATAATCCTCCATCACATGTCGGCGAGGCCTTGGTCATGGCCAATTGCCGCCCCAGCTGAGTTAAGACCTGCGCATAGAACTAGTCGCTTGAAGCAGTTAGTGGACTGTACTGGGCACGATTGCCTGTCTGGGCGAACCCACGAGCGACAATCCAGCACCCCATGGGCGGGTAGCGCAATATTTTAACTGCGTTCCAAGGTGCCGAATACGCGGTGTGATCCTCTCAGCCACACGCAAATGCCTCAGCATGTGCCTGCGTGTACGCCTATGCGATCCTAAGGGCATGTGATCATCTCCGTGCTCGACTGACTCAGCCTGTGGTTATGCCTTCACGACGCGTGCGATCACATGCAACTCGCAGCCTGTCCTAGAGCGTTGTCACTGAACAATGCGGTAAAAAGGGCCCAATCAGAGCAATCTAGGCTCGGTTGCTGCTGAAGCACAAGTTAAGTTTCTTAATGGTCGATATATAGCGTTGAACTGTGTCTTAACGCTTGCAGCTCAAGCGCCTGTCCTGCAGCCTGCATTACGATCGGGGTCTTGTCACATGCTGGCGAGCTCTCCACTTGGACCCGCGTAGTGAGCACAATGCAGCGACAAATGGTTCCCAAAAACAGAGAGAGCAAATGATGGAGCCTAAAAGCGAGATGCTGTATTAAATTATCGCAAGTACACTTGGGTCCTACCGTGTCTTCGAAGTGATGAGGAGAACAATGCAGTGCACGCATGCATGCATCCTGCTTAGCCCTGCCGCGTACCGATCTAAGCCATCGGCTCGTGATAGGCGCGCATGTGGACACACTGCCAGATCGCGCCACATGGGATTACCCTCAGTACCTATATACTAGATCTTTGCCTCTCCTTGCACACCTATCACAACTCTTGACCCAAATCACGGAGCTAGGCCCTGCGATTTAGAATCAGACATCTAGCTGAGCTATACTGCAGACCTTGATCGCTAGGTTCACTGGTAAGTGCCCACCCCTTGCCTCTGGCTGAGTGCGAATCAGTTCTACTTGCCGTACATTGTGAGACCGCTTGCCACCTCATTTGCTATTATGGACGGTCGTTTTGACGCCAGCGCATTGGAAATGTCTGGAGCACACCTTTCAACCCCGAGCCCCGGTCAGCTGCCATACCTTCCTCGGCCAACACTTGGGGCAAGAAACTTCACGGAGCCTATGACTAAGGTCACTAACTCACGCTCGCCACCGCAAGAAGGCCGACCCGAGGCTAATGTAGGTCAAGGGTACGCGCGCATCCAGAACAAGGGCTCAAGCCACCGCTTATCAAGCGACGCACCGAGGTCCCGCACCGAGACTGACGGTGTACTAGCCTCTCCTTCAAGCGCTGCAGCTGCGCGTGGAACCCTAAGCCCATCCGTACGCTCATTAGAGGTGCATGAGCTGGGGCCGGAAAGCCGGCACTCCGCATCGGCTTGCCCCACATCGTCATCCCGGTTCCATCACGCCACAAATAAGAAGCCCTGGTACCGAACTGCCGTACACGCCATCCTGCCAAAAAGACGACGTCATTCATTTACCGATAAAATGGCGTCACAAGATTTTGATCCTTCAAGTGCCAACTCTCGTGCGCCATTGCCAGACAGTCCCGGAGAAGAGGAGGAGGTTGACTTCCTTAAGCCTGCACCCCGTGAGTCTGCTGGTCCTGAGGAATTGCACGTTGCTCGGGAACAGGAAAAGCAGTTTCACGAAGCGGGCGAGAACGGTGGAGCGGGGCAGAACGAAAAGACTGCAAGCTCTGAAGGTGACCCGGCTCATCTACGAGATATCGGACTTTATGAGCACCTCCAGATCGACGATTATATGAGTTACGCCGCCCCTGACTTGAGCGATTTGAATTCAGGAGCGGGGACTCAGCGTTACCTCCAGTTCCTCGCTGCCAGTGCTCAGGCCGGTGGCGAGGACGAGGATGGTGATCAGCAAACCAGTGAGCCTGAAGGAGTATTTTCTCCCGCAAAACATATTAGACAACGTTCTCGCTCCGATAGCCAAGATCCGGCCGTCCATCAACGAGTAGCGAGGAGAGCCAGCGTTTCGAGCTCAGCGCATGAGTCCCTTTCGGAAAGTGTCAGAGAGATAGCGGGAAGCGACTCCGGGCAGGAAGATACTGCGTCGACAGCTGTCAGTAAGGTTGGCGACACATACTTCTCCTACGATGAGATTCGTCGCATATTTGACCTAAAAGAAGACGAGCAGTTTCTGGACAATTTCTCGGCATGGTTCGCTCGGGATGTAATGATTCAAGGAAGAATGTACAACTCTGACCGAGCCATCTACTACGTTGCCAACCTTCCTCTGCGCTCATCAAATATCTTGAAAGCGTCCAATTTACGAAAAGGAAGCACACGTCGCAGGGGTTACACCCGATATTGGTTCGTTTTGCGCCAGAATACGTTCTCCTACTACAACAAGCCGCAGGACATCTACTTCCCGGCCGGCACGATCGACTTATCGAGAGCTAAATATGCCAAAGTTGATACTTCCAACAACGGTGACAACACTAACGCTTTCATGATCGTCGGTGACAAGAAGACGTATTATTTTAAGGCGGACACTGCTAACTCGGCTCATGAATGGGCTAAGACCCTTCAGAAGGAAATCTTTCGCATCAGAAGTGCGGGCAACCTCATCAAACTTCGTATTCCCTGGGCCAATGTTGTGAATACTGATTTTGGCGAAATGACCGATCTTCTCCGAATCTTGAGACTCAGCGTTGTCAAAGATCCAGCCATCCTGAAAACGAGTAGCTACATTTTCTCGCTATTCCTGAATGCAGACGAGAGCATCAGGCTGATGCGGCGGCACGTCCAAGATCTTGCGCCACGCGATGCGGCGCTTCTGAACGAAAGGGACGAACTTACCATTGATCAAAGCAAACTAAATATCACTGAGCACGTACTTGATACTGCTCACAACTCTCACTCACTTGCTGATGATGGTCTCACGAAACTCTTCCAGACCCCAATATATGAAAGTTCTGGGCCTGCATTAGACCCTAAGGCGGTGGATAGTCGCCTTTCTCATGAAAATACGACCACCAAGGACATGCTGAATCATATCGTAGCGGTTCCTAAGGGTATCCACTCCGTGGCCACTGACTTACTAGGGATATCAGGTACCGGCAACGTGAAGCGAGCCACCACCCCACCCATATCGAATCACATCTCGCCGACGCAGACTAACACGGGCATTTTTTCCGAGGCTTCGAGCCCTGTCGAAACACCGCACCTCAGTAGCAATGCCTCGAGTGCTTTCAACAGCGCAGCGCCTACCGCGCCGGGTAGCCCTACCACTGAGCCTACGAAGCTTGGCCATGTGCCTTTGCTGAGTGGAGTTAGTGAGAAGGTGAAACAGCTTGCCGAGACCATCGAGCCCAAACATGACGTCGTGAGACATGCGACCGACTCATTCTCCCTGTCCACAGGTTCGACCCTCATCTCACCTACGCCGACTGAGGAGAGCAGTAGCCATCGTGCTCAGCCACTTTCCGATGAAAATCTCCAGGAAACGAATGACCGGTATCGCAAATTTTTTGCTTTTGGCGATGAAGTCTTCTTGGTTGCGTCATACCTGGGCCACCTCACCGTCAACAGTGATCACCTTTACGGAAAAATTCACATCTCAAATGAATTTTTCACTTTTAGGAGGCTCGGGCTTGGAACGGACGTACGTATGATAATGCCCATCGATGACATTGACCAGGTGCAAGATGCTACACGAAAATCTGGCGGCTACCCAGTTCAGGTGATCAATGAGGCTTATGGTGCCATATTGGTTGATTTTCCTTCCAAACAAACGCGGCAGGATTTTGTCACTGTCCTTGCTAAGGTCAGAAGCGAGCGCAAAGCGGCACAACGGAGTTCAACAATTACTGGCGAGCTCCCTACCGAAGAGGACGAGTTGACACTGAATCTGCGCCATGCACGCCTCTGCACATATGAGCAGATCATCAATAATCAGCTCGATATCAAAGTTCCGCCAGTCATGATTGACCCTCTGTCGTCTGAGGCACACGAATATTTCCTTGCTCGCCCGCTTGAGCCTCTACGTGTTACAATGCTGACTATCGGTTCACGTGGAGATGTGCAGCCTTATATTGCACTATCACAGGGCCTTATGCGTGAAGGGCACAAATGCAAGATTGCAACACACCTAGAGTTCAAGGACTTCGTTGAGTCTTACGGTATCGAATTTGCTGAGGTGGCAGGAAATCCGAAAGAACTGATGGAGATAATGATCGAGCATGGCTCATTCTCTGTCTCGTTTCTACGTGATGCCGCCTCAAAGTTTCGTGGCTGGGTTGGTGATCTGCTGGAAACATCATGGAAGGCTTGCCAGGACACTGACCTCTTGATTGAGAGCCCGTCTGCGATGGCCGGAATTCATATCGCCGAAGCTCTTAGAATTCCCTACTTTCGTGCATTCACGATGCCCTGGACTCGTACTCGGACTTACCCGCATGCTTTCATTGTTCCTGACCAAAATCTTGGCGGCTCGTACAACTATTTTACCTATGTGATGTTTGACACGATGTTTTGGAAAGGCATTTCTGGCAAAGTCAACTCTTGGCGTAAGCACACGCTGAATTTGCCGAAGACTTCGCTTGAGGAGATGCACCAGACAAGAGTTCCGTTCCTATACAATGTGAGTCCTATTGTTCTCCCACCGCCCGTCGACTCTCCGGATTGGATTCATGTCACCGGTTACTGGTTCATGGAGGACGATAACGGCAGCAAGGGTAACGATCGCGTGGACAACTTTATTCAACAGGCTCGGGCTGCTGGAAAAAAGGTTGTGTACATTGGTTTTGGGTCAATCGTTGTTCAGGATCCAAAGGCGGTGACACAGTCTGTTATTGATGCCGTCCAGCGAGCAGATGTATACTGCGTCCTCGCTAAAGGATGGTCCTCCCGTGGTCAGAGTGACGAAGAAAAGAAGCAGCCGGAGGTGCCTCTACCCCCTACCATCTGTTCAGTTGATTCCATTGATCACACTTGGTTATTCCCCCGCATTGACGCAGCAGTTCACCATGGGGGCAGTGGAACTACTGGGGCAAGTCTACGGTGGGGCCTCCCCACGGTTATAAAGCCGTTTTTCGGGGACCAGTTTTTCTACGCTCATCGTGTGGAGGACATGGGTGTGGGTCTGCACCTCAAGCAGCTAAACGCAAGCAGTCTTGCTAAGGTTCTTACTGAAATCACGACTAATGACTCGCTTCGGGCCAAAGCCAAGGCCGCTGGCGAGCACATTCGCCACGAACATGGTGTCGAAAACGCAGTTTTCAACCTATATCGCGAGCTGAGCTATGCTCGCAGCCTGATCCGCGGACCTCCATCTGAACCCCCGGGCCGTCCAGATCACCTAAAGAAAACATCGGATGAGAACATGCCTCCGCAGAACAGAGGAAAGGAGGACCCTGTCGCAACCAAGCTCCGGGCTGCAGCTACGTTCCCATTATCTCACAGCTCATCGAGTTCGGGCCATAAGTATCAATTGTGGCCATCTGCGCTAAATCCATTTAAGCATGGCGAACGACAGCGCTCGGATACTGCGCATTGAGTGAATCTCATATTTATGCAATTTTAAATATACGTACATTGAATGGTTAAAGACAATATTCAGAGCATCGGAAGCTATGCGAAGTGTATACCCACCTGATGGAACGCGAACAGAAGGCGTAGAAAGTCTGTCTGATCTGCCTTGCCTGACCGCATGTCAGACATGCCGGTTTGCTGAAGCACCGCGTCTACTTTCTGGCGAATTACGGACGCAAGGTCATCGGTGGCGGTCACCTGCGTGTCATATCCGTTCTCATTGGGCCCGTTCTCGCTCAAGTACGTACGGTAGTTGTGTTCCAGGATATCCAATACAGTCTGAGACTTGAACGCAGCAGAAATAATACGGTTTTTGCGCACAAAGCAGACGCGAAGAAGCCCATCCCACTCGGCATAGTCGACTGACGGGCGTGGGGTCTTGATCTCAATACGGACAACGGAAGACTCGACCTGTGGCGGTGGACGGAAGTTCCCTCGTCCGACCTTCATAACATGCGTGACATTTGCCCACATTTGGACGTTTGCAGACAGCCTGCAGTAAAGCGGATCGCCAGGGCGGGCAACAAGTCGTAAGGCAAACTCACGCTGAAACATCAAGATGGATACACGCGGCGGCCGTGGCTGATTCAAAAGCTTGAATACCAGTGGTGAAGAGATTTGGTAGGGGGTGTTGGAGATGCAGATATCGCAATACGGTAATTCCATTTTGATCACATCGCCAAGAATGACCTCCAACTTCTTTTCTATAGGCTTGCCCTGGACACGCTTGGTGAGCTCAGCAGCCATTCTAGGGTCCATTTCCGCAGCATAGACCTTGCGTGCCTGTTCCAAGATGCGAACTGTTAGATTACCCGTACCAGGTCCGACTTCCAGAACAGTGTCACCGGCCTTTATGTCGGCCTTGTCCACGATACCCTGAGCAACTAGAGGATTTTTTAAGATGTGCTGTCCGAGATCAGTATTCATCTTGAATACGGAAGTCTTGACATCCTGTCTTGCAGCTTTGCCAGCTTTGGGCATTCTCGGGGTCGTTGAGCTCGATATATGTGAATGTTAGCTAGAGATGTTCGAAAGGCGTGAAAAAGATTACCTAAGAATCAAGGGCGCATGGTTAAGGGGGCGCTCAAGCAGCTTAAGGGATCCTAAAAGTAGAAGGTCAATCAATAAAGGTTGACGCAATCAATCATCTATTATCCAATTTGTGTAGTGGCTCACCGCAGCCGTGCTTTTTTTGGATTCACTGCCTTGAATGGCGCATATGCACCTCCAAGCTAGCAGTCGCGGTTTCGCTGTCAGCTGTAAGCTGCTGGTGGTTCTCGTGCTGGGACGTTGTCACAGCTCGTGCCATCATGGTCCGTACCATTCGGCCGGTGCGGCCTGCTGCCACGGCCGAGCCGCCGAAGCCGCAAATTCCTTTGACTCCCGCACAGAAACGCAAGAACTTGAGTGTTTTTCTTATCATGCTTGCGCTGCCGCTGGTAGCAGTAACATCAACAGTGCTTTATCGCCGAGTATTTCAGGGACAAGAGAAGCGCGTTCAGCAGGGCGAATACACTTCTGATGGTGGCCTCCGGCTATTTGACAAGGAGGAGAGACAGGAGCGTGATAAGGAATCAATATTGACGCGTATCTTTGGCCAGGAAAAGTAGAATCGCATGCGTTCTATTATTTGTACATATTTAAATAACTTCTCAAGTCGCGGCCGTGGCGCTCAGCGCATAGCCCAGGCCTGAAATGTTCTGTTCCGAGCGGTGGGCGTCTCAAAACTTGCACCACGATTGTTCGCCAGCGGCGTTGTCGGCGTGGCTGGCAGCGGAAGCGTGGGCACCATGTGAACACGGGAGTCGTCCGCCGAGTATCGCCTAGATTCGCTAAAAATAGGAATCTTGCTTCTGGGGTGAGAACCTTCACTCTTCTCAAGCTGCTGCGACCAGCGCATGCGGTTGAGATCACTGGCACTCAATGCGATAAGGGACTGGCGGCCACCTGTCGGCCTTGATTGCGCGATCTGACCCACAGTGGATGCTTCTTGGTAGTGCGCGCTGCTGGGGCGCGAGCGTTGCGATGATTTCATGCCCGACTCAGCGCCTACATCAGATAACAGCGATGCACGCTTCATCCCCCAGGTGTCGCCAAAGCTCTCGCGAGAGCGGCTGCTCCAGCGCGAGCTAACACTCGATTCGGAGGCGAAACTGCTGATTCGCGAATGGCCGTAGCCAACTTCCGGTACCGGGCTCGGTGGCACCATCTGACTCTTCAACGACAACTGCGCCAGGTGTTGGCTAGGCGGTACCTTAATCTCGGTGGGTGGGCGTAGTCTTGAAACAAATGGCCGGCTAACTGCTGACTTTTTTGCGGGTACGGCTCCGTTAATCGAAACGCGGGTCTTTGATGGCACGCACCCCAGCTTGAACGTGTCTGCGGATGCTCCTCCTGCAAAATCAGTGCTCGACGACGGTGGAGACCCCCGGCTACCCAATGGCGGTTCTTGGTTGAACAGCGGGGAAGCTTGGACGGTAGGGCCCTCGGCTTGCGCGGACGTAACAGCAACAGCCATGCTACCAGCTGAGCGCGTAGCCGGCTGATCTATTGTGGCACGTCTCGACATAGCTATTGGCCACCTGATGGTGATCGGAGACGGCTGGCTACCATCAGCAGGCCGGTTAGGAGAGCCATTTGTCGCATGAATTCTTCCGATGGCTCTCCCATAACGGCGTAGCCGATCGAGTTTATGAGTGTCCCTCTGCACAGTAGGAAGTGAAGCAGCGTACTTATAAGCGGCGTCCCACCACCCCCGAGTCAGTGCTGAGTCTAGCTCCTCAAAGTCGCTCACGTAGTCCGTAACATTAGCCTTCAAATCCGCGACATTCTCTCGAAGAGTGGCTACGGCATCCCGGGATATCGCCAGCGCACGCATCTCGAAGCAGTCAACCTGGAGAGGCAGAAATTCAACGCTGGCCTTGAGAGGGGCGATACGGCCCCGCAGTTCTTTGAGCATCCCAGTCGCCCTGCTTGCGGCTTCGGAGCGATGAGGCACCTGCGGCGAGTACTCCTTGAACGGATCTGTCGAGCTTACCGGGCTTGCTGCTGTACTCAGCTGTGCCCCTGCCACCTGTGAAGTGACGACAAGTGAGGACACTATAGCCATCTCCTCACGGCATGCTTCTATCTCAGCCCAAATGTCGGCGAGCACTACCGTTCGCAGCTCATTGTATTCACCTGACACGTCGAGCCGAGTTTGGATACTCCTCATTCCTTCTACCAAAGCGTTGTTCACCGCCTGTAGACTATTAGCAACTTCGGGTGCACCATCCATGCGAGCCTCATCAACTAGCGGTTCTGTATATCGCTGGGCACGGCCTACCTTGTCGCGCAGCGCGAAGGCCTCATCACGAGCATCAAATATGAGCTCAAGGTCAGTGCAGGCCTCAAGAGCAGCAAGTCCGGCCAGCGCTTCCTCGTAAAAGCGCGTGGTCCTCTCGATTTCGGCCACCAAATCACGTTCAAGGGGCATGGTGTCTAGCGCGTCACCAAAAGATGCCTTTGTCGGCGTCGTGACAGCATTGGCTGCAGCCAGCGCCTCTTTTGCTCCGGGCATATGGTCACAGAAGCGCGCTCCACGCGATCTGAGTGAGGTGTATGCAAGATGGCTGCTGAGTCCCACGCGACGTGCATGCCCAAGCGGTCGGCGTTCGCCTCCGATAGGATGGCGAAGACAGCGCTACAAGAAACCACGAGGGTTTAATGTTGCACTCCTGGCTAGGGGCAAAAAGTGAAGCGCACTGTTTGGCCATGACTTGACTCCACGGCCGGCCAAAGAGCATTGCCACCGCGGTATAAGGAACATTCTTCACATAGTCTAGGGCAGGGGCGGACGCGTCCCATGCTCCCGGTATGCATGCATAGCGGGCTCCCAAAGCCTACCAACCTCGAGCGCCGTTCCGTTTATGCGGGGTCAGTTCAAGCAAGTAGCGCTAAGGCGAGATCACGGCTTCCTGCAGATCGTCAGCCCTCCTGAGCGCCTGACGGATAGTTTCCCGGAGATTTGTACCCCTTGCTGCTTGGACCAGTTGGACCCACATATCTGTCGATAGCTAGATACCCCATAGATTGTGGTCAATATCGGAGTGATGGGATGTCGCTCATAGAAGTTCAGAAAACCAGACGCGAACGCGATTCGCTTTTGGTAGGTCAAGTTCTCGGAGGCTATTCGCGTGGCGGCTGTAAGGCAAGAGTAGTCGTTCGAAAAATGGAGGCTAAACCGGCCTAACTAGAATAAATAATCTATCCTGCTGCTATTGACAACAAGCTACCAGTTCGTGACATCGGCCGCGAATTCCTCCTCAGTTGCTTCGATAGGGACTCTCTCTTGCCCTGAAAGCAAGACTGGCGTGTTCCTGCCGAGAAAGTCTAGCATGAGCTTGTTGATCTGCTCGAACTCGAGCAAGAAGGCATCGTGGCCATCGACGCTAACGATCTCGTGGAGTGAGGAGTTCGGGATGTGGTCACGTAGCTTCTCTTGCTCAGAAAACGTGAACAGTCCATCTGAGCTGATCCCAATTACCAGTGTTGGCTGCTCGAGCGATTGTAGCGCCTGCTCAACATCATCGCCACGATCACGAGAAACATCATGCGTGTCCAGCTTACGTGTGATCGCAATATAGCAGTTTGCATCGAAGCGCTCCACAAACTTCTGGCCCTGGTAGCGTAGGTAGCTCTGCGCTGTGAAGTAGTGTTGCGTGGCCTGCTGCCTATACTTGATGGGCAAGCTCGTGCGCTTGTTACCATGGTTGTGCACGTTCCAGTGCTCACGGGCGGCCGCTTCTGGCTCGGAGCTGTCAGGCTGATCAGCACCCTTGTGGCGCAGCGCATCCGGCACATTTCGGCCAAACTTTGCGTCGAAAGAGTTACGACTCCGGTAAGTGAGAAGGGCAGACATGCGTGCTGCGCTGAGGCCCGCCACGGGTGGATCATCAGCGGGGTAATATCCGTCCAGGTATTTAGGGTCCGAGTAGATAGACTGCCGCTGAGCCTCTCCCCACGAGATTCCCCAAGCCGAGTGGGAGGCGCAAGTAGCAAGCAGGACGGCGTTCCGGACGTAATTCTTTCCGAAGAACATGTATTCCAGAGCAAACATGCCCCCCATCGAACCACCGATGACGACTGCAATCTGCCTCACACCGAGATGATCCAGAACAAGTTTCTGGAGAGAAACATCATCCTTGACGGTGGTTAGAGGAAACTCCGGGCCAAAAGGCTTTCCAGTGACCGAATTAATCGTGACAGGTGAAGCCGTGCCGTATGGTGAACCGAGAGCGTTCATACAAATAACGAAAAAGCGCGACGTATCAAACGCCCGGCCAGGCCCTAGCAATGGACCCCACCAGTCGCCAACATCAGCACTTCCAGATAATGCGTGACAGATAACCATTGCGTTATCGGCAGCCTCATTAAGTCTACCCCAAGTTTTGTAGGCAACAGGCACATTTAGAAGGACGTCACCCACCTCTAACTCAAACTCTGGGACGACATGAAGTCTTTGGCCTGGAATTTTATGGAAGTAAGGGTTCTCGGCATTGAGTTTTCGCCCCTCTTCGTCAAGCATAGTACGAACAATGTTAGATTCACGGGGTTAATATGATGTAGGCGCCTTGTATGAGTATCGACTAATCACGTAAGAATAGGTTTGTGAATCATCGCAGGGAACAAAGGGTGCAGCACTCAATTGCATGCCTCGCGAGGTGCAGTTTCTTAATCTGGCACCTTACTCCTAGTACATTGCTGTATCTGCGAAATATATTCCACCATACCGCATTACTGCTAAGCCTGTGTGCTGGAAGCACGAAGGAGCGTGTCGTAAGGCCTCATGCAGTCCACTCACTGTTTTATGACCACGAAAGACACACTTATAGAGTCACTAGGCCCTGTGAGTGAGCTAACCATCATCGCACCAAAAGTATCCTTCGACCCAAACCTGCTGGCAGGTTTTGGACTTCGAAAAGTCAGGCTCCCGATTAGGGAAGCCATTGGCCGTGCGTTAGCACTGTCAAATACACACAATGGTTATGAAGACGTGTTTTTCATTGACAAGAACACTCTGTTTGTGTCGCTAACCAAGGCAACATACAATAAAGCTGGCCTGGAACTCACTTATGATTGCCGCAGCAGCAAATATGTTGGTAGCTTTGATCTGAACAACGCCCCGGCAAGGCTCACATGGGCATTGAAAAACACGCTCACAGCTGATTATCAGTGGCTCGTATCTGATGATATGCCCACAGTGTCATTGAGTGCACGGAGTATCCTTGTTCCATCTCTTGGTCCGCCCAGCGAATTTAGAGTCAACAGTGCTGAGCTTGAGGATTGGGCGAACGAGCTCAGTGAGTGGATCGGGCTAATGGCTTTGGGCTCGGCGATTCTTGACATTTCAACGAAACGAGAACCCTATATCTGTGACTACCACCTTGATGGCACGCCCGATACCGTTCAGCTGACGACGATTCGGGGAATGCTCACGCCTGAGGTGGTCCGCTCATTATGGCAGAGTCTGGACTGCTCTTGGGCCATAATCAGCGCAAAGGGCTTCTCTAATTGCCCTCGGATGTGGGGATGTAATCACAGATTTCTGTCGAGCGGAGACGGTGCCTATTCTTTGGTCAGGCATACGGACAAAACAATAACTGCATTCCAATATGTAGCCTGGGGCGATCTCTAGCGTGAAGAATACTTATCGTAACAGTCGTGATACAAATCTATTTACAAATGCCGGACATTCTTGCGATCGTGTGTCTCCGTGCCGTCGTCCAACTCGGCGTTTGCCTCTCGAGGCTTCGGTGCATTCTCGGGGGTGACTCCAAGGCCCCGTTCACTGGGGTACTCCTCCTCTGTGCTGAGAGCTGCTGCCTCAGCTTCGCGACGAGCTTCGGCAAATTCTTGTTCTTCCTTCTCTTCCTGCCACTGCTTCTCGCGCGGGACCAGCTCATGGCGGCGCTGCAGCAGCTGGCTCAGCTCGCTTTTCGGGTCGTTATAAAGCTCCGTGAAACGTCCTGCCTCAACGACAGAACCACCCGAACCCAGAACGATAACCTCTTCCGCACGGGCGATGGTCGACAGGCGATGGGCAATTGAGATAGTCGTTGATGTAGAGGTCACGAGCTTTTTCAAAGCATCATTGACGAGAGTCTCAGATTCGCCGTCAAGAGCGGACGTGGCCTCATCCAGAACTAGGATAGCCGGACGGTTAATGATGGCGCGTGCAATTGCAATGCGTTGCTTCTGACCTCCACTCAGCTGAGTTCCTCGAGGCCCAACCATGGTGTCAATTCCATCCGGGAAGTTAACAAGAAATGTGCAATTTGCCTGAGCTGCGGCCTCGACAACTTGCTCTCGGGTCGCATCAGGCTTGGCATACTTGATGTTGTCAGCGATAGATGCATTGAAAAGGACAGGTTCCTGAGAAACAATTCCAACGTTGCGCCGGATGCTCCAAGGGCTAACCTTCTTCAAATTTTGGCTGCCGATGCTTATGTAGCCGCCGGTAGGGTCATAAAAGCGCATGAGAAGGGCCATTACGGTTGATTTTCCTCCCCCTGACTGGCCAACAATAACAACGTGCGAACCTGCCTTTATCACAACATCCAGGTCGCGAAAGATCTCAAGAGCGGGGCGCGTCGGATACGCAAACTCTACATGATGAAATCCGATATCTCCACGAGGGTTTTTGAGCACTTCACCTTTTGCTGGAGAGATAGACGGCTGACGATCTTCAATCTCAAAAAGGCGGGCGGCAGCACCTGCACCCTTCATCAGTTCTGAATAAAAATTTCCGATGCCAGATACCGCGCTTCCTGCATAAGCGGTATACATGATGAAGCTCGAAAGTTCACCAAATGTGAGTGCACCTTGCGATACCATATTCGCTCCCATGGCCAGAATTCCAATCACCACCATATTACCCGTGAACTGCATGGTACCAAAGTAAGTACCTGTCGCGCGCGCATCCTGCATGGCTATCTCAAACACCTTGCGAATTTGCTGATTGTAAAGGTGCATCTCCTGTGTCTCACCACCAAATGACTGAGCTGTACGCACATTGTTTAGGCGCTCCTCGGCAACGCGGGTCATGTTGCCCAGAGCCGCCTGGAAACGGACCGCAATGCCACGTACTTTGCGACCATAAAGCCAAGTGCCGACCATAACCGGCGGGAGAATTAAGGTGATGATGGCCGTCAGTTTCAATGATATGAAACTCATCATGCCAACACCCATGGCAGCCGTCAGCAGTGACCTGAGTCCATCGGCTATATTTTGGGTCACAGCTTTGGAGACCACGTTAGCATCCGTGCCTAAACGCGAAATCAGGTCACCAGTTCTATTGGCATCAAAAAATTCGGAATCTTGGCCAACGATGCGACGGAAAACCCTGGCGCGCAAGCGAGAGACAATGCGCTCGCCGATACTGCGCAAAACCACAATACGAGCGTAGAGAGCGCCCCACCCAAGCACGAAGAAACCTGTTGCTACCATGAAAAATTGCTGTATGGGTAAACCGAATATACTCTTTTCAGTAGAGCTGTCATTCACCGCGTCCAGAATCTTGCCAATTATTGCCGGAAGACTGAGCGAAATAGCTGAAGATATAAGTAGTAGCACTAACCCCAGCGCCAGCCAGCGCTTCTCATTTCGAATCAATGCAAATAATCTTCGGAATTCACGCTTATTTTCCTTGGAATTCGCTCTAGATAATCGCGCCGAGAGGTTGACTTCGCGAGCACGTTGGGCAGCTCTGCTCAATGGTACCTGCTCCCCCCGTTTTGTAGCATCTAAAGCTTCTTCCAAAGTCATCTCACGTTGCTCATTTGCCTTTGACTTATTGTCGTCTCGTGATCTAGAGCTGGATTCTAATTTCACAGACTGCTGCTTCTCTGAAGCAAATGCTCGGGTCAGATTGGGCGCTAACGGCAGCGGCCGAGCTAGCTGAAATGCCAGCGCACTAGGGCCCGCGGCATGCCAAATAACAGGCTTTCTTACGAGACCAAGGGCTGGCCTTAGCTTGCTCGGAGCAATGGCCGAGACGGCGCTCCTTGTCCTCAGGACCGCTGCCAACATCGTGGATGACGGAGCGGCACCAACCCTCGTTTGGGACGAAGGCCGCTCGGTGCAAGCCTAAGCGTACACGGCCCAGAATGGAACAAATACCGGTCACAATTTTAAAACTGCTGTGCAAGCAAGATTCAATCTTGGAGAACAACTACTGCTGCTATTTATTTTGTGGTGCTGTGAAACACGATTTTCAAAGGAGCGTCGGGAGCTCTGTATCGATTAGCATGCCTTATTTCTCGGCGGCGCCGGAAACAACATCAAGGAACTTCGCTTCTTGCTCTGCGTTAGTACAGTTGCGGTATAGACTGATTGATTCAAGGTAACTTACGCTTTCCATTTTCCCATTTGGCACCGCGGACCTCGAAAGTGTCCTGCTTCAGGGCGGCAACGCGCTTATCCTCCTTCAATGCCTTGCGGAGAATGCGTCCAGCAATAGCTGCGTAGCGGTTAAAACTGCATTAGCTCACGATCAAGAAATGTCTCAAAGTACGAGCAGCTTTGATGCTCTTTACTCTTGGAGTTCTTCGACTTACCTCAAGGAAGCGGGCTTGACCATGATAGTGTAGGTGTACTACGTCGGACGCTTGGGATATTAGTGGCCAATTGGGCCCCACTGCGCACTCACCTTAGCCGTCGGATAAAGCTTACTCATGTACATACTACTCTTAACTAAGCTATGTCATCACCTGCCCAGACTTCAAACGTAGCTGCATGAAGGCTAAGGCTGCCACCAGTGTTGCCCTAACCCAACAAAAAACCCAGTCCTACACTTGTATACGCATCTCATCCCACAAAGTCGGCATTGTCGACAGCCTCTCTATGTCCTCACTGCTTGACCACTACTGGCCTTTAGCCAGTGAGAACCCCGATGAACGCATCAATGCTGCAGCTGCGTTGATCAAGGGGCTCGAGCAGGCCGACGCGAAGGCAGACTGGGACTACGCTCTCAACCGTCTTATAACGGGTCTCTCGTCTTCCCGTGGTGCTGCACGGCTTGGCTTCTCGATGGCACTTTCAGAGCTGCTCTCCCTTCGCAAAGAGGAAATCTCGGTTCAGGAATACTTAGAGAGGTCTGAGGGTGCATTTCTGGTCTCTGGGAAAGTCAAGGGTCCAGAAGAGCGCGGTCTGCTTTTTGGCAAACTTTTCGCTCTGCAAACGCTAGCTAAGTCACCACTCTGGCACGCAGCCAGCTTCGAAGACGTGAATGCGTTTATTGATGCCTGCATCGATTTGTCCTTGACAAAAAGATGGCTCGCTGAGCCAGCGATCTACGCATTGTGTGAATTGATTCCTATGCTCGAGAAGCTGGATCTTGATCGGAGCGCGGTTCTGACGTCCTTATTCAATAAGATCCATGAAAAGGGCTTGTCAAAGACCTGCGAGGGGGTCGCCGTTGCTTTGAGTGTCACCCCGGAAGAGCGCACACAATATAACGGCCAATCTGATTGGAAAGGAGGCGATCCTCTAGCTAAAAGCAACCTAACGGAGCTTGCGCGTGTGTTACGTGACATGCCTGTAGCTGATGAAGATGAGCGC
The DNA here is from genome assembly GCA_030555755.1 of Wickerhamiella kazuoi. NCBI lineage: Eukaryota > Fungi > Ascomycota > Dipodascomycetes > Dipodascales > Trichomonascaceae > Wickerhamiella > Wickerhamiella kazuoi. The sequence continues at coordinate 27,491 of JANIVI010000027.1, read as the reverse complement.
AAAAATTGGAAGCCCTCAATACATTTTGTTTGGGCAAAAATTTTGGTTTCGTACACAAAGTCAGTAGCTGACCAGGTCAGCGCAGAGGAACCTCCGCATAAAAAGCAGCGTCATCACCGATCTGAGACTTCCTCCGCGAACAATCACTTGAAGCTGACCGAATTTTGGAAGACCGTGATTGACGACAGTTACTTCGCGTCTAAGGCCTCGCCAGAACGCAAACTCTGGGGATTCGAGATTTTGAACGCCTGGCTCCCCCACATTTCTGACGTCGGCGCTCTCCTTACTCCAAACCTTGTTAGATCACTCACCAACCAGCTTTCTCAGAACGATCGTTTTCTGCACAAAATGGCAAAGCGCGTTGTGTCTGTGCTCATTGACGTGGCGCAGACGCGGAAGAAAGCCGGATCCATCGTCGAGGCCCTGATACGGGTCAATCCACATTTTGATAAGATGTCTAAAACTAAGACAGTCCAAGATCTCTTGGCGCTACTTCGTGACGACCTGGAACAGCTCGTCTCGGTGATCCTGCACATGTTCAAGTATAGCAGCGATTTCGCTATCAAACAATGGGCTTTAGACGCTATCGTCCAGATAGTGAAGGTGCATAAGTCCGATGACATGTCCTGGCTTTCCGGAGTCCTACGCTCCCTTGCCGAATCATCATTCTTTGACAAAAGCTCTGCGCAAGAAGCAGCCCTAGCTCAGCAACGGCTAATGTCCATTTTGTCCAACACAATGGGCGCCACCATCGAAGAGGTCACTTTACCTTACTATGTGCAGCATAGAGCGATCAAACTCCAGGAGAAGGGCCTCAAACCACGCATAGACTTCGAGGGCGATTTTCTAAAGGCAAAGGTTCGGGCAGAAGCGACAGTGGAAAAAATCCATAAGAAGAGGCTCTCATCCCGCCACGTGGATACCCCACAACTTCAAGCTTTCGAGCTGCTTTTCTCGATGGTGCTGATCCAGGTTTATGCAACGGACACTGAGGCTGTGGCGATTCTGGATGAGCTACAAATGGTCTATAACAGCGTTGCTGCTAAGCAGACACAACAGGATGCGAGTGATATTGACATCGACTCCAGCCAGGTGCTCACTGAGATTCTGCTGAGCTTTTTGTCACAGCAGTCTACGCTTCTGCGAAAGGTGTCTGAGGACGTCTGGTCTTCCTTCTCGGGACAAGTTACCTTGGGGTCCCTTGAGCTTTTGTTTGATATTCTCGAAAGCAAGGAGGGCATCGAGGGACAAGAAGAGTTATTTGATGTGAGTGATAATGTCATCGAGTCAGAGGTCGACAATGACAATGAGGAAAGCGGGCAGGATAGCATCGACGAAAGTGAAGAATCTGGGGATAGCGATGCTGATGAGGACGACGAGGACATTGCTCTTGATCAGGAAACGGAGCGTGCGCTCGCAGTTACGTTGGGTGTCAAGGATGTCGGCAATAATGACATTGACGAAAGCAGTGATAATGACGACGACGATGAGGAGTCAATGGACGACGAGCAGATGTCTGCACTGGACACGCAACTCGCAGCAATATTCAAAGACCGCCAACTCAAGCTATCCTCCTCGAAGCAACAAAAGAAAGACAGTGCGAAGGCAAAACTTAACATAACATTGCTTAAGAGCCGTGTGCTGGACCTACTTGACATTTTTGTTGCGAAGCAGCCTAGCAACACCATCGGGTTGCACGCTATTTTGCCAGTTCTGCGACTGATCCAACATACAAAGGATCAGGCAGTCAGCGACAAGGCTCGCGAACTAGTCAGGAACCGCATTTGCCGCAAAACACAATATATTCTCACCACCGCGGAGGAGGTTGAGTTGGCTACGTCCATCCTTGGCAACGTCATGGAACAAGCTGCTACCTCAACTACAAAGTCCCATACACAAGCTGTTAATCAGGTTGGTGTTTTTGCGTCGAAGTTGCTGGTAAATTTCGATGCAGCGTTGATCAAGGTTGTCAGCCGGCTTTACTCAAAAGCTCTTGTTAGCTGGTTTGAGGACGCAAAAAATAAGACGCAGCCCGGTCTCTGGTCTGATCTGGTGAATTTTCTTGCTAACAAAAGGCGTGACACATAGTCAACTTTTTCGCGCACAGCTATTATTACATATCTTTTAGCTCATTATGTCGTGGCCAAATCGTGTGCAGTCAAACTTGCGCCCATACTCACCAGTATACAGTTCAGGGCTGCCTACTTTGCCGCCCGCTTTTTCCGCACGAAGCGGTGAATTAAATAGATTGCCAGTGTGTTTTCGTCTGGAGGACCGTCAAGCTCAAGCGTCTCACTCTCGTCGTCACCGTCGTCAACTGTGTTGATCTGGGAGTCTGTTACACGTCTGATATTATCAATCAGAACTTCTAGACCATTACAATCGCTGCGTGGTAAACGAATCAGTTGCCTCAGTGACTTTTTGCGTGAATCCTTGGCTGTTTCGTAGGCTGTTGCGATCTGCAAAGAGGCACCATTCGGTAGCAGTAATGGAAGTGCAGGGGTCGGCACGGCGATTTCGGCATTTGAGTCGCCGTGGTCGCCGATACTGGCACCAGATATACCAGTGGCCAAGCCAACACGAGCACTGGCCGACTCTGGTGGCCCTCGACCTCGGGCCCTGTCACGGTCAGCATCTCTGCGGTCGTTTGTCCCGCGCTCGCCACTTTTTAGTCGGTCATTGCGGCTGGAACCATTAAGCTTTAGGTCCAGGAGTATATCGGGGCGTGGATCGAAGGGGGCGTGCTTGTGGCCTCTGAGGGCACGACTGCCCTCCAGTAGCGTCCGCAGCAGGTGGTAGGCTGCAATGTGAATTGAATCTGCCACGCCTTGAACATTCACAATACGCTCCTCGCTCCCGGGTAATTTATCCACATTGGCGCTAAGCTTGGCCGCTGAGCTCGTCTCAATCTCCTTAAACGCGGACATGCGCGCTCCTATGAGGCGGCCCATGATAGGATGCGGCATTAACAGTTTTAGATCAAATGGTGCTGACGATACAGAAGACTCCGTATCGGGTTCGTCATTGATACGACGCACCATCAGCCCCAAAAACTTTGCAGTCTCAGACGGCATACCGACGATATGGACGATGCGGTACTCAGCACCAAGGTCTTTGGAGATCCATGCGTCGAAGCGATAACCGCCTGACGCATTCCGCATGTAGCTCAGCTTACGCGCACCGTGTCCAAGAATGCGTGGACAGTAGACGCTTTCGATTAAAACTCGCTGGTGTACCCGATCCTCGCTTGGAACATAATACGCGAACGCGTCCCGCGCTTGCTTGATGTGAGCATGCGCATGAGGCACGGGCTGTGAGAACGGGGGGTTATGGCCAGCACCATGGCCATGCCCATTCCCGTGGCTATGGCTAATAGCGTGGACCCCACCGTGACCGGCCACTGCAGGGTTGCTGCTACCGTCGGAAGCGTTCCCTGCAACGTGTCCATCGAAAGACTTCCCTCCCTCGTCTACAGTATTGGCACCGCCCTCAGCCATAACGTGTGTTGCAAGCTTTACTGCAGGCGCCTCCAGGGCGGGGCGCAAGTGCCGGACTACACTTGGCCGTTTGGGTTTTGGCGCCGGGTAGTCGCCCAACGTACGCTTAAGCTTCGAGGGACTCAGCGGCGCAGCCTCGTCAGAATCACTGTCGCTATGGACAGCTTCCATCAGTTATGAACTGTCTGGTTACAACAGAACGTACCTCCGGTTCAACCGATCTCCGGTGTCGTGTGTCGACGAGGTGGTTCCCTACAGCACGTCGCGGGTTGTCTCTTTTGTCAGCCACACACGTCGACGCGCTGCAGCATGCGGGGTGTTGACAGGTACAATGCTGCGGTGTCCGCGTGCCCCTTTGGCCAGGACTTGCGGAAAATAGCTTACAAACTGCACGTTAGACCCAAGTATCTCCTCATAACCTGAGACCCGCGATGTATCTATATTCGCACTCACATGCTCGCGATATTTTGATCGTCCGTACCCTGCACCCTATGCAGGAGGTAAGGGCTCATGTCGACGATGCCTAAATCAGATTCCAAATATAGTGCCAGCGTTCAGGATTCTCGCAGCTCTCGGAGGTGCAGTTCATGAATCTGGTTTTGCTATTTCATAAACTCGGTGTGCTAGTCTCAAATCGTTAGCCACGCCTGCGCTTGGCTGAGCCCAACGGCGCCCACGCGGCTGTAGCGCATGGACACTTGTAACCCTTGCCCTGTGTCATCACATGACCTGGTCTGTAAGCATAACTTGCAGGCTGTTTCAGCTCAAAGTCATAGAGGCATAGTCGTCCGTCATTGACGCCAGTGAAAACGCTACACTTTTCCAGCTTGAGTGAGAGAAAGATAGTAATGTTAAGAGGCTTCATGATGATGGCATAATTTAGAAACAGCTAATCGCGATGACGTCCATCACTCTAGGTTGCCCGTAAGGGCACTTACTCCTACCCGATAGCCCAGTACATACCCACGCATGTAAATTACCTCTCCCAGTGTGGGAGCCTGGGACTTGCCCACCTGTCACCCGCCACATGCCAGTGGGCCCACACGAGTCGTCAGCGGAGGAGGACTACCGTGAAAGCGACGACGACGATTTTGACCCCAATGGTGTGAACGTAAGCGCGAGCTCTGAAAGTGATAGCGAAACTGGTGAACTCGACGTAGGTCCCGTCGAGTCTGGCATTAGGCCGAGGTCACAGCGTGCTGTCGGGGCGAACTCTGAGTTCAAGACGTCTACCAGTTCAGGAGTTGATGTCGATGCTCTTTGGAAAGAGTTCAACGCACCAGATGCGTCCAAAAAGCAGGCAATGACTTCAAATCCTTCTGGTGCTTCAATGACGAGTGCCTTGCCGGTAAAATCTGCGAGCCTGTCCATGAGGACAGCAGATAGCTCTGTTCTTGCAGAGGAATATGTCAACATTGAGCGCACTTTCAAATTCGCTGGCAGAGTGACGACCGAAAGCAAGCGCGTGCTCAAATCGAGTGCCGAAGGACAAGCCTTTTTGAGGCAACAAAAGGAGGAAGCGGCTCTCGCGCTCGCCAAAGAGCAAGAGGCACTCTCAGAAGGCCCAGCTGCAGCTGCGAAGCCGAAGCGGCGACCTGGACCTGTCAAGCGCAAATTTACGTTGCGTGAAGAGCTGGAGCGGGGTAAAGTCCGGAAACTTACGACGTTGCAGAAAAGTCAACTCGACTGGAGTGGTTATGTTGACAAAGAAGGCATCAATGACGACCTCAAACAGCACAACAAGAGTGGGTACTTGGATAGGCAAAGCTTTTTGGCGCGCACGGACAGTCAGAGAGACGAGCAATTTCGAGCAAATCGTCAGGAATCGCAGCGCTGATAGACGAGGACACTCTCAAGTAACGGGAAGATTTCTGCTGATGCTACAAAGTTACGAACATGGCCCTCATACTCGTCCCTTGGCCGCTGTGAGGCTCACACCGAGCGCAAGCACAGACATGACTCCCTCGCCCAGAATGAGACCACTTGACGCAATGTTCAGGCGCAAATTATACGCAGCATTTCTTGGCCAGCGGCGAGAAACATAGAGAGCTAGGATACCACCAACGAAACGTGCCAGAGTGAAACTTGGTACGCTGTACATACCAACGCCCACGGCAACCCCTGATGGAATGTAATTGTTACCCGTGCGGTGGCGCAATATAGCCAAGACCACAAACAAAACACCAAATCCGGCAGCGAACTCACCAACGTGAGGAGGGAGGCCCTCTCCCGCCATAAGCCGTGCGGCGTCGACCCAAATAAAAGCCGTGGGAATGCGGAACTCCTTACCCGGGATGGTGTAGACCTGGTTGTAGAGTTTGTAAACTAGCGCGGAAAGCACAACCGACCAGAGCGTCCCAATAACCATACCAACTAGCTGGGCAAGATTTGATGCGCCAAGCATTTGTCCAGTGCGGAAGTCTTGCATAAGATCACCAGCTTGTTGAGCACCGGCCTCTGTGATAGCTCCTGCCACAATATTCAGCAAGACAGCATGCGGCTTGTTACGCATCATGATGCCGAAGATCAGCTGCGTCAGTTTGGCGAGCGATGAAACAGGGTTGAGATCTGTCTCGCCGAGGGCACGAATGGCGAGAAGCGAAAATATTGGAGCTAAGAGAACACCAATGATGAGCTCGAACCAGGGAGCAGAGGGAAACAGTAGTTTCGTCACGGCCACGCACAAAACTGACGCCACTGCGAGCCCTAAAGCGGCCACATGCCGCGTGTGAAACTGTGTGCCAGAGATCTTGCGATCATCTTCGTCATCATCGCCATGAAACTGCGCTGCATGGGCTCGCTCAAAAGAATTCGTCTCGGCATCGTCCAAACGCGTCCAATGGTTCATATACCGAACAAACTGCTGTAGACTCCGGAATATGAGCAGAAAAAGGGAGACACTAGTGTCCGCGACCATAATTGCGAGTGAGATCCACATGATCCAGCCTTGACCACCCGTGCGCCAGTCGTCAATAGGACCAGGAGCCCATCCCTTGGCATTTGCCAGCGGTGCGAGTACTAGCCAACCAAGAATGACGCCCCAAAACATTGATAGCGTTGTCTCAAACCCCATTATCATTCCCTGGCCGACGTAAGCCGGCGAGGGATCCAAAACCCACAAATTTCTGGCGGCATGACGGCCAAAAATTGGAATCATGCGCAGAAGGGGGTAAAACTTCCCGAGGACGGTGAACACTGACGATCCCAGGAAGCAGTAACTCAAGTAGGCCACATTATCTTTGTAGACCGCCCGGGACTGAGCGGTGGTTTGCCCCCCATCCGGACTCTGGGGATCCAGCAAAACGTCTTCGTCGGCAAGTTGGGCTTGTGGTTCACCATGCAGAGTGGAAATTCCATCATCTTGAGGGTCCTTGACAGGTTTATCGTGAAGAACTCCGATAAGATTAGCCGCGGCGTAGCCGCTGGGAAATTTGAGGCGCTCACGTAGCAGGACAGTTTTGCGCAATAGCTTCGCGGTGAAGATCCCCATAAAGCTAATTCCCAAAGACCAGGTGATGAGTTGCAATGTGCTGAATTTGACTCGCCCCTCGCTTTTGGTGATCAAAAGCTCTATCGCGGGAATCGCACCAACAAATCCAAAGGCTAAGGGACCAGTTCCAACAGCGACTGCGACACTCTGCAAGTAAACATTTTCCTGCACAGTGAGAACGCTGCGCAATGCTTTGAAGGTCGCAAAACCTAATAGCGAAGCAGGCATGGACATCATTGACACCCAGCCGGTTTGCAGGCCAAACTGGAAGTTAGCACAAAGCACCAGGGAGCCTATGACGAGGCCTGCGATGGTAGATTTTACCGAGACGTCCTGCATTGTGAGGTGGGCGGAGCAGTCGGTAGCCAGCTACCCCACAGTCCACAAGTAAGGCCCGCGGCGACCAGATACACGGTCGCTGAGTAAATCTTTGATCTGGTGGCACGCTCACATCAGCGTGCATGGCGCTGCCACAAATACAACGGCACGAGAATGCATCGGGGTCTGACTGATGTTGACTTCGGAGAACCAGACAATCTCGCCTTCTGGCAAAATTCAAAATTGAGTTCCGCTAGGCTTTGTGTACGCAACTACGGTTTGCTCGAAGTCACATGACTGCGCCGCCTCACATCCAGGGGGCAGCTAGGGATGGGATGGACATGTGGGCCACGCTCTGAAATCTAACAATCCATCCAGCCATCATTTTCGGTTGGTGCCACACCTGCATGTACATACTATTTGATGTAGGTATGGACACCGCGCGCAGGTCATCTTGATCGGGACCTGGCGTCCTGCTGGGAAAGTGGGTGGGGCTTGTGCAGATGCACGCACAAGGCGAGCTCACCCAGACCTGAGCCGTCAAACTAAGTCTGCGCTCACGGTTTCATCTGGTACAGTCGGTTAGTGCCTGCCACAGTGATTAGTTCTCGTAGCCTGGTTATGTGATCGCCACTACTGGCTGGTGTAGCTGGGATAGGCACAAGCGCGTGTTTTGCACGCTGCGGATATTCTGGTAACAAGGCAGCCGTAATTATGGCAAGATCTCGTAGGATTCTGTACACTCTTATAATCAGAGTCCAAAAAGTGTAGAATGGATCCGTATTTGCACCACCACCTGGCTCTAGAGTCTTTATTTTTCTCCGCCGCCTGACTCCTCGAGGTGCCGCGGCGTCATGTGTTTCAGAGTGTCAATTAATGCATGCGGTGCAGCGACCTGCAGGGGGCGTCCTCCCACACCTTAAAATTCGGACCCGGTGCCAAGTGGCCCACATAGTGTCGCCATTCCATTCGCGTCACCAGATGGAGCGGATTGTCAACACGTCCCTCCTCGCGGAACACGCTGCCGTTGAGGTCGAGGTGGCGGCCGAGATGCTCGAGCGAGCCGAGACGGCACTGCGGTGGTTGGCCAGCTGTGTGGGGCTGACCCTCCTATGGCTCGTGCTCACTGGGGTCTGCGTAGTCTTCGCATGTATATGGCGCTATCTGGTTGTGCGCAGAAAAGAAGCGCCCCGAAGAGCATTCTGATGAAAACGCGAATTGGCACCACGGGTTAGCCGCTGCCAAACCGACTGCTGCATTAGCGGCAAATAGACAGGCAAGATTGCCAGAATGCACATGCTAAATAAAAATTTTATAAGTGAATTTGTGCCTATTCACATGTTCGGCTGAGATTAAGAGTGCATTTTGTATTGCGGCGTCCTTTCTGTGTGCCTGCCTTTCAGGAACCAGCAGCAGGCCCTGTTGCTTGGGCCTAATCTGCGGTGGTGACAAACAGTATACTTCACCATGTGGAAGTACGCCCGCCAGCTGGTGAAGCAGGCCGAGGGCATCATTGCGCCGGACGCAGATGAACCACAGGGTCCTTCGCATGGATTTCGCGTGCTGCATGTTGAACCTGACTCGATGGCCCATGCGGCAGGCGTCGAGGCGCTTTTCGACTATATTATTGCCGTGAACGGACGCCAGCTGCAGGCGCGCAACCCTTCTGCTCCAGTTGCTGCGGACGCGGAACAGGTACCCGCACAGCAGCTTGTAGATGCGCTGCAGGATACTAATCCAGTTCGAATCACTCTGTGGAGCGCCAAAGGGCGTCAGACGCGCGTCGTCGACCTGCCCGTCCGCGTTCCCTCTGAAACGAGCGTTGCGGGCGCCGAACTAGCGGACGCAGAGAAGACAGCAGCCGAGGCGGCACAGTACGGTGGCTTCGGAGGTTCCTCAGCCACACTCGACTTCGGCCTAGGTGTCACAGTCCAGTGGACGCCAACCACCGTGGCCGACTACGTTTGGCACGTTCTCAAGGTTGCACCAGGCAGCCCCGCCGAGGCAGCAGGCCTAATCTCGCACGCTGATTATATAGTAGGCGCTGAGGATGGTATGCTTGAGCATGGCGGTGAGGGACTTCTCGGTCGGGTGGTTACGCGCGTGGCGAGTGATCCACTGCGCGATGGTTCGGTCAGTCTCGTTGTCTACAATCATGACTACGACACGGTGCGGCCGGTCCGCATTGTGCCCACCGAAGATGCGCAGGGAAACAGGCTAATGGGCTGCGGCGTCGGCTATGGGCTACTGCATCGCTTACCCAAGGTCGAAGGTAGCCTGCCGCTCGACGGCACAGGACTGATGCCGCCGGGGCACACGTTATACGAGGACAGTCGGCATACGGGCGCCTCAATTGTCGAGGAAGGTACGACTCTGGCTGCTCCGGCTGCGCCAAAGCCCGAGGCACCAACCGCTCCAACTCCTGCTCCAACTCCTGGAGGGCCAGCACCGGGTATCGTGCCACCGCCGGGCCGCCCGCGCCATCACGGACACGCTGCTCGGACGCGTGCCGGTGCGTCAGCTGACCTCAGTTCCTACTTTGATGAGGAGACTGCGCGCAGTAATGAGGTCGACGGCCGTAGATCGGCCAACCCCACAACCGTGCCGCCGCCACCACCAAAGAAGAAATAGCTCCCTTCAAGAAAACTGCGCTGCGAGTATAATGCTATGTAGTACTGATGTATAAAAGGAAATCTTGCACCTCACAGCTCCTCATGACCATCCTCAAGGTCGAGGTCACCGTCCGAGAGCGGTACTGCAGCGTTTACGTGATGCGAGCCATTCTCGCTGATAAACTTGGCGAGCTCTTCAAGAGTACGCGCACCCTCGAAAGTTACAGGAGCGTTCTTGGCATTGGCTGGGTACAGCTTGATCGTAGGGTAGCCTTGGATCGCGTCAGGTACCTCGTTCAGCGTGTGGTCGACCTTGACAATGCGGACTTCACCGTCGAAAGATGCGTATAGCGAAGCAAGCTCGTCGTAGGTGGGGGATAGTTTCTTGCAGTGTCCGCACCAGGGAGCGTAGAACTCGACGAGAACGTCACGCGTCTCGTCAAGAACAATGTCCTCGTACTCCTTACCAACCATTTGATAAACGGGACCGTCCTGAGTCTCGTACACCTCTTCCGATTTGACGTGAGCCTCAAGGGTGCCGTCGGCAAAACCCTGCGCCCACTCAGCAACCGAGGTCGCAGTAAGGTCGATGTCCTGCGAGTGCACGTACTTTTTGTTGGTATTAATGTCGTGAACAACGAGCGCCGGGAACTCTGGGCGCAAGTTCACGTTCTCAGCATGGCCGCCGAATAGTGTCGTGTTTAGGAACACAATGTTAGCCTTGCCCTTGAGCGCAGCGGTGTGGGGCGTCAAATAATCACGAATCTCCTTCTTCTGCTCTGGGGTCTCGACAAAAGCGAACAGAATCGGCACACCGGACTGAGTGTAGGCCGCATAGTTGTCGGGACCAATGTCCCCAAACGTGGGAAACGACTCGGTTGCAAGCCAAGCCGTCAGGGCCTCGGCATCTGACAGGTCGCCGCTGTACACAACGGCCTCCTCGCCGTTGCGGAACACAGCCAGGCCCTCCTTGATCAGACCGTACTTCTCGACAACCTTGGCATCAGGCGAAGCCACAAAAGGAACACGGTCGCGCAGCGACTCAGCCAGATCGGTGACGGTGGCATTCAGGGACTTGCCTTGCACGTGCGCCACAACCGCCACCTCCTTACCAGCCAGAAAGGCTGCCAACTCCTTTGCATCGTTGACGACCGTCACGGCCGGTAGCGAGCGGCTGATCATATACTTGACGATTGAGTCCGCAGTGCGTGCGCCCGAGTAGACATCGACGTTCTGCTTGTTCTTGAAGACCTTGAGCGTGGGGTAGCCCGCAACACCGTGTGACGCACACAATTCTTGGTCTTCCGTGCAGTCGATCTTGGCGACAGCAATCTTGTGCGACTTAAGCTCATCGGCAGCCTTTTCATATTCCGGAGCAAGCGCCTTGCAGTGGCCGCACCAGGGAGCGAAAAACTCGGCGATCACGAGGTCGTTCTTGCCCAAAAACTTGTCGAATGTCTTGCCCGTGAGGTCAACCACATTCGACTTGGCCGCATGCGCCAGCGCAAGCGCAGAGAAAAACGCAACGGGCTTCATGGCGTTTTGATCGAGTAAGTGGGTAGGAAAGTTAACACGCTGTAGTGGTACTTGCCAAGGGGTTTCGCCTACCCGGGGGCCGCCATCTGGGCAAGGGTAAGTTGACAGGCCACCTCAGCAGCGGGCAGTGCTCTGTCAGGCTCAGTAAGCTACCTGTGGAGCTCGCGGCTTCCCGCTGCGGCGCGGGAGCGAGAGGTTTGGGTCAGCGATGTGCCAAGAGCTGGACCCGGAGCCGGGTCCAGAAGGCGAGCCCAGTCAGCTCGCGTTGTGTGGCCCAGTCAATAACTCCGCTTCCCATACCACCACTGCCACTTTCCGCTGTCTCTAACTCTGAGTCGTGGGCATGTCGCAGCTCCAGCCGCTGGAGGAGATCCGAAATTTCCTGTCGCGAGTGACGGCCTACGATGTGCTCCCCGTTTCCTTCAAGCTAGTGATGCTCGACACGTCGCTTACGCTAAAGGCTTCGCTGCTCACGATGCTGCAAAATGGCATTGTTAGCGCACCGTTATGGAATTCGACGACCTCGAGCTTTGCGGGATTGCTCACATCCTCGGACCTTGTGGACGCAATCCACTTTTTCTCGCGTGGATCGCGTGAGGAGAATACTGAGGGGCTCTCGTCTGTCACGCTCGGTCAGTTTGCCGACATCAAGCGCGAGATGGGCACTGAGCAGATATCCACAACGTCAATGAACCCCTCACGGTCACTTAAGGAGGCCTGCGAGGCTATTGTAACGCTTAAGGCGCACCGCGCTCCACTCGTCGACGTGGACGAGGCAACCAACCGCGAGTTTGTTGTGAGTGTCCTAACGCAGTACCGCGTGCTTCGGTTTATTGCACTTAATTGCAAGCAGACGCAGGATCTGCGTGAGCCCATCTCCGAGCTGGATCTGGTCACGCGCGACGTTAGCACCGTAAGCATGGAGACGACGCTGGCCGATGCCGCAGCCAAGTTCTCCGAGCTCGGGGTTTCGTGCCTGCCTGTGGTTGACGAGCAGGGCAAATTGCTCAACGTTTATGAGTCTTATGACCTTCTGACGCTCATCAAAGGCGGTTCCATTCTCACAGACCTTTCACTCACCGTCGGCGAGGCGCTCATGCGGAGGCCAGACGACTATGAGGGCGTTCTTACCTGCGCCGACTCGGATACGCTTGCCGACATCATCGAGACTATCCGGCGCAGCCGCGTGCTGCGGCTGTGCGTGGTAGATGAGGAGGGCAACCTGCGGGGTCTCATCACGCTGTGTGATATCCTCAACTACTTGCTATACGGCAAATAGCCGTGTTGTTATTTATCGTACGCCGCGGGCGCGCTTCACATATAGCATCAGATGATCAGCAGCTCAAACTTATCTAGCGCGACAACAAGCATTCTATTCACTAAATCTTTGCTTAATGCTCAACCTCAAGGACGACCCCATCCCGAAAGTCGAGCATCAGCCACCGAAAGTGCAAGGGTGGCGACACGGTGATCGCAGGTGTGAGCAAGCTCAGAGGCCTGCGACCGGGAGGCAAAAAATTAGGTATTTTAGGCACTCATAGTGCCATTTCAGCTGTTACACTGAAAAGAACAGATACTACACTTGATCTTAGCCAGATGGCAAAGAGATGGTAGAAAAATACGCTGGGAGGTGCCATATATGCAGTCAGCCTGAATAGGGCAAGGGAACAACAGCTTCCCCACGGCCCAATGTAAGCGGGCCTTTTCTGCTCGCCCCCTGTCTCTCACCGATTTCGGGGAAGTTGGCTGACAAACGAGCTCGAGTCATCCCCAGATATGCACGTTCAGCTGCAGCAATTGCGTGCTCTCACGTTTTGAAATATCGGAGTATGTAGAGAAAGCTTGCAGGCGGAGTAGATCACGCCTGGACTATCCCTGTCAATTCGGACTATATATCCAATCGCAGACGATCATGGCCAATCAACCCCACGGAGGAGTTCTTAAGGACCTGCTGGCCCGCGACTTGCCTCGGGCCACGGAGCTGCGCAGTGAGGCGGCGTCGCTCGGCGACCTCCTTCTCAACGAACGCCAGCTCTGCGACCTTGAGCTGATTTTGTGCGGTGGCTTTTCGCCGCTCGAAAGTTTCATGTCCAAAAAGGACTACGATAGCGTCGTGTCGACGCTGCGCCTTGCGGACGGTACTCTGTTTTCGATGCCTATCACGCTCGACGTGGACGAGGCCGAGATCGGGCGCCTCCACCTCGACCGGCCTGGCACCCGCGTCGCTCTGCGCGACTCGCGTGATCTTTCGCCTCTGGCGATTCTCACTGTGGGCGACCTTTGGAAGGCTGACAAGGAGCGCGAGGCCCGTGAGGTCTTCCGCGGTGACCCCGAGCACCCCGCCATCCACTACCTCAACGAGACCGTCAAGACGCACTATGTCGGTGGCTCGCTCGAGGCAGTTTCGCGCGCGTTGCACTATGACTACTCCATTTTGCGCAACACCCCTGCCGAGCTGCGCTCGCAGTTCAGCAAACTCGGCTGGACACGTGTCGTTGCCTTCCAAACTCGCAATCCCATGCACCGCGCTCACCGTGAGCTGACAGTGCGCGCTGCGCGCCAGCACCAGGCCAACGTTCTTATCCACCCCGTTGTTGGTCTCACCAAGCCTGGTGACATTGATCATTTCACGCGTGTGCGCGTCTACGAGGCCTTGATGCCGCGTTACCCGAATGGTATGGCGCTACTGTCGCTGCTGCCTCTCGCGATGCGTATGGGCGGCGATCGTGAAGCAGTCTGGCACGCAATTATTCGCAAAAACTACGGTGCGACTCACTTCATTGTTGGCCGTGATCATGCGGGTCCCGGCAAAAATTCCAAAGGCGAGGAGTTCTACGGTCCTTACGATGCGCAGGTGCTCGTCGAGAAATACAAGGAGGAGCTTGGCATTGTCGTTGTGCCGTTCCAGATGATGACGTACCTACCCGATAACGACGAGTACGCGCCCAAGGACGAGGTCCCTGCCGGAGTCAAGACGCTCGACATCTCGGGCACAGAGCTGCGGCGCCGCCTTAAGATGGGCCTGTCGATCCCTGAATGGTTTTCGTACCCCGAGGTAGTCAAGGTCCTGCGCGAGAACCACCCGCCGCGCCTAAAGCAGGGCTTCACAATTCTACTGACAGGCTTGCACAGCTCGGGCCGCGAGTCGATCTCGCGCGCGCTCGAAGTGACCTTCCAGCAGCAAGGCGGCCGCCCTGTGTCGCTGCTGCTGGGCCAGACGATCCGTCAGGAGCTCAGCGCCGAGCTTGGCTTTGACCGTCACGATCGCTTCACGAACTTGCAACGTATTGCGTTCGTTGCCGGCGAGCTGAACAAGGCCGGCGCTGCCGTCATCGCGGCGCCTGTAGCGCCCTATGAGGACGGTCGCCAAGCCGCGCGCCGCATTGTGGAAAAGCACGGCAACTTTTTCGTTGTGCACGTCTCGACGCCGCTCGAGTACTGCGAGAAGCATGACCGTTCGGGCTTGTACAAGCTCGCTCGCGAGGGCAAGATCAAGGAGTTCTCTGGTGTCAATGCACCGTACGAGGTGCCCACCGATGCCGACGTGACCGTTGACTTGTCTCAGACCGATGTGCGCACCGCTGTGCACCGTATTGTGCTGCTGCTCGAGAGCCGCGGCTTCTACGGGAATTAGACACCCGCGTAAAAAGCTGATACATAGATAAAAACAGGCTGCATGCAGATTATACAACCCAGGGGTTGGAGCAGATGATAAGTAATAGTGGAATAAATACGAGAGTGTCTTATGAGCTAGTGCACGATATTCATCGGTACATTTTCAATTCATTAAATACGAGATCCTCGTCACGTCGCGCTTCTTGGCGCCGTCGAGCTCTTTCTGCAGCTGGTGGATATAGCTTACGGCTTCTGTGAGGATATCCAGTTTGTGTAGCCCCGCGTCGCCGCCGCGGCGTGCGAAGCGGAACGCGCGACACGCGGGGACAAGCTCGCGCAGCTCGTTGTATTTAGCGTTGACTCGCTCGCGCCGCCGACGCTCAATCTCGGAGTGATTTTTGCGGCGCGGCACTTTGCCAGTTGCCGGCAAGTCAGGTGACGACGTAGGTGACGCCACGCCTGTGTCGCTCAGCCTGCGCCCAACGGGGCTCCCGAGCCGTGCAGTGGGTCCTGGCTGCACCGGCGGTGCAACTGTCGAGCCAACGGGATATATGGGCTCAGGCAAGCGCAGTTCGTCGCCAACCACTACATCCTTCGCATCAATGCGCGTACTCTGCGGCGGTGTGGCCAGCATTTTAGATCAAAGAGGGAGCTGCCCGTTGCCACGACTCCTGCATTGGTATATATACCCGGCACCTGCAGCACGTGGACGACTCGCATGGCGGTCATGTGAGCCCGGCCACGTGGGGTCTGGGCAGGCACGCAATGGGCGAGCGCTGTCCTGAACGTAATCTGAAAGGCAGACCGGCAATAAGTAAATGGGCACGATGGTGGTAAAAGAGATGTCGTACGCTGTTTAGCAGCTGACTTTGATGGCCTCAAATGTTTTGATCCCTAAATGTAGAGCGGTCAATGACCCGTGCTAGTTTTAGGCGCTTCTGCTCCTGCCTCGTGTGCCTGACACCCCAACCCTGGAATTAAGACCCAGTTCCAACATGGGGGTTTGATCAACGCATGCCCTTGCGCACGCGCACCGCGACGCCACAAGCCCTTGCCGCACACAGACGCTAAAGGCGGCGCGCGTGCTCGGCCGGGATGTGCCCAATGCTGAGCCTGCATCCACTTTGGCGAGGCAGGCAGACATTGGGATTCGAAGCTCCTCTGAACCTAACGTAATTTACTGAATCAGGTCAACATTCTGTCGCTTACGTCGCCACCAATGGATCTTACTTTGAATTGAATCTTTGTTGCCCATACTCGGCTCTAAGCCCAATGCGCTCAGTTCTATAACGCAGTGAAACTTTCCCAAAGTCAATTCCTGCGTAACAAAGATCACTAGTTATTGAGTAACGCATTACTATTTTTGTACCCTATTCAAGATCCAAAGAGTATTTTGGGTTTTGAGTCTTGTGTCTTGATGTTTGTTCAGGGAACGATCTGTGTCTACCATCTGCTGCGGCAGATGACCAATCAGCCTTCCCGCGTTTTCTGCGTCAGCCACACAGGTCGCCTTTAGCACTTGGAATTGCAATGGCAGGAGGCCACGGTCCCATCAAAGGCGAGGCTTGGTCGCCCGCCGGCGGCTGGTATTTCATTCCGAAAAACTGGAAGGGTAATACTATCGTAGTACTTGGCGGTTTGGCTGTAGTCACAGCGGCCACTTGGGCTATCGGCCGCAAGGTCACCTACCAGACAAATGCTGGCACAAGTGACGAGGTTATTGGCCGCTGGAACGCGGCCGCTCGCAAGGCCCGTGAATCTTCTGCTTTGAATGAAGTCACGGGCAGCCAGTAGCTGTGGCAGAGAGTCCTACTCATATCTCAGTTTGTTACAGAGGCAGGCGTCAGTTAATGTCAGGGCCTGGTGATTTACATGAAAACATACACATTGCGCAATAAATATTTGAGGCATGAGCTGGGGTACTCTTCTAGCTAGTCTCCGCGTCCAGATAGTAGCCGAAAAGCTGCCGCTGCCCATGCGACATCTGTGCTTCGACAGCAATAGAAGCCTCTTCGCTCTGGCGGTGAATTGCCAGCAGCACAGGGTATGCTTCCTTCCGGACGAACAGGTCTGAGTGAGTTATGGCCTGCTTGATGACGTCTGTGAGGTCAGGTGTAACTGGTGTGCCGTGGATCAGAAGCCTTCGAATCGTTCGTAAGATGAATATCTGGGCACGCCGATTAAGGCTATCATCGAACGTACAAGTAATGGCGCGCATCAGCGCCGGCCGGTTTAGTGAGCTCACAGAAAGAAGAGCGTCTCGAGCTTTGGGCAGTCCTATGATAGCAGTTTTTTCGGAGAGTTCGCGGCTGCTCACGTTTATCAGTGCATTCAAGACTTTAATGTGCTCAGTATCATTGACGAACGCGTCTTTTTTGATCAGTTCGTATGTGAGCAGTAGACCGAGTGCAAGCGTGAGTTCATCAAGCTCTGGCGAGTCAGAAATAAAGTGAAGAACAGCATTTTGTGTGCGGGCTTCGATATCAGGACGATCATTCCACGCAGTGTTGATCTTGGAATCGGAAGCGCGTTGTAAAACAGGAGGTATATTACCCTTGAGGACAGAATTCATCTGCTCAAGTAGTGCAGATTCCTTCACGATCGTCGCAAGCTGCAGCAGACCGTCACGGTCGATGGATCGGTTCTCGAGCGCCGTGACACGGCTTGTTAGAGTTTCCATAATGTCACCTTCGTCTTGTGGGAAATCAATACGAAGCTCTTCGGCGACGAGCAGCATATTTTCGAAAGAAAACTTTTCCGAGCTTTCCTTGGAGAAAGAGGACAGAGTGCTGTTTGGACGGAGTGTCCGCACCGACTTCGTCGTTCCACGAACGGGCTTGTAGGATATCGAGATAGGGTGGACAAGATTTACGGCTTCAGAGAACAGGCCAGCCTGGGTGCTGCCATTATTCTGGCACCCTTCGGGCACCCGTCTGCCAGGATCTGCAGGAGCCTGTTGGTCGGCAGTGGACTCAACTCTGTTGCTGCCCACCGACATGCTCTCGCCTTGCTCCGGGAGCCCTCTGTCAACATCGTCACTAGGCAAGGGGTCAATATCGCCGGCATGTATCATCGCTGCGGTAGAGACAGCCTGAGCAACAGCGGTAGGGACCTTGACAGCAACACGCTCAAGCTTGAGCTGATGCTTTTTTGCCAAGCTTTCTTCGTCACTTTCGTCGTCGCTATCCGAAGAACCTTCGGAACTACTATCGAACCCGATCCAATCCGACAGAAATGCCATTACGTCTTGGGCCAAGTCACCGAACCGGTAAATCACCTCAAGAGCAGCTTTAGCTTTGGTACGCAGTGCCGGGGTCATCGGAACTTTGTCAAAACGAAGTAATAGCTGGCCAATACTCATCATAGCCGCGTCGCTGATGTCGTCAGCAGTGACAATTTCAAAAATAGCATCGATAAGGGATGCGACATCAATAAGTGGTTCAATGACCTGAAATGTAACAAACAGTACTTCTGCTGGGAGAAGGTGAATAGCCAAGTATACAATGACCGCATGGCCCGCGTAATTGAGTGCCGTTGACACTAAATCGGGCGACACATACTGAACAAGAAGGTCGTGCACTTCTGGCATCTGGTCCGTTGCTTTATCGAAGAGAAAGGTCAAGGCCTGCCCTACAATGTCAGGGTTTCCTGGCAACGACACGGATCCAAGGCCATGTGTTAGCTCAGATGGAGGCTTTTCGCCACGCAGAAGAAATGATACAATCTGTACCCCGGATTTGACTGTGCCAACGTCTTCCGAACTTAAAAGCTCGCTGAGTGAAGTAAGCCTGTGATTAGCTGTGCTCACTGCCTTGCTCTCGTCTTTATAGTCTTTGGTGACTCGTTTCACCGCTTCGTCGAGAGCACCGCCAGACTCACTGTCGCTATCGTTTGTATCCTTCGCATGGTCATTATTGGCACCCAACTCTGGATGCTCTGCAGGACCTGCAGGGTTCTTAACGGTATCTTGTGTTTTGGTGTCTAAACCAACTACCTGCGAGCTCTGTGCAGAATCCTGATCTTGCGTTGACTCGCGTGTCTCCGGTTTTGCACCTCCTGACTGACCCTCCCTAGCTTCGCGTTCTACAGTCTCGGCCGCTTCCTCAACACTTTTCTTGATTTCCGCCGTCTCCTCAATGCTCACCGGCGTCTCATTGCCTGAGTTCTCCTGATTATAGCCGACAATTTCCTTAACATCCGCGTTATCAACAACAGTCTCGCCTTGATATTTGTTATCATCACTGTCCAAATCATTTGAGGCTAACCCGCCTTGTACCTCATCGTCGCGTTTATGTATGAGCTTAGCCCCGGGCCTGATACCGTCATCGTTATTGTCAGGGCTATGCTCACCGATATCATCAGCTAATGTCTGGCGCACAATCGCGGAGTCGGCATTTCGGGACTTGGCCTTGGCAGTTAAGACAGCGGTGGGACTGAGCTCACTGTCAGTTCCGCTATGCCTACTGGTTGGTTCAGGGCGGGGAGAGTCGACAAGCTGACAGCGGGGCTCGGTTCCATCTTTCGCTTGGAATTGGGCTGAAGCAGACGTATCGATCTGGACATTATCATATGGACCATTGTCATGCATCAAAACTTGGCTAATCCGACGGTAGACTTCGGGTATCTTCGAGCCAGGCACGAATTGCGTCCCCTCAGCCTTCGCGTTTGCTCCTCCCTCTGTCACAACACGGACACGCTCTTCGACTGGCTTTGTGCGGGACACCTGGCTGTCAACTTTCTCGAATAGTTCGGTAGGCTGAGATTTGAGCACATTCTTCCTAACAACAAGGCTCATGCTCTTTGCCATGGCTTCTCCTCGGGGTGGCCACATCATACTGAATAGCCAGTATACGCGGCGACTGGACTCTCGGACGGCGGGATCTGCATCGGAAACACCGCGCAGTATGATGTTTTCAATGATCTTGTCGGCTCCAGAGGCTTCGAGGACAGGCCTGAGGGGCATTTCGTGCTTCACCAGAAGTAAGTGAAGCCACTGAATAGCATTATTGCGAGCAGAAGAAGATTTTTCACGGAATGCTTGGCTGATGTGATTGACGTACTTTGGAGAGTAGGAGGTATTAAGCACAAGAGCACAGACAGAGATGTGTGAGAGATTAGCCGTGATCTTTTTGGACCCCGAAGCGACCTTTACCAGGCTCGTGAGAAACGGCTCTAAGACGGGATCAAGATAATCGCCTAGAATCTGCGCAGACTCTTTCACAAGGTGAATGGATGTAGTGGCCAAGGTCGTCCGCAGTGAGAGAATGCAAGCAGCAATTCCATGAGCCAACTTTCGTAGAGCAGCCACGAAATCACCCGGGAAGTCGTACATGTTACCACGGAGAAGGCCTCGCAGTCTTTTGATGGCCTCCTGGCGTTGCAACCAATTATTCTCTGTCTCCTTTCCATCGAACTCAGTGAGCATGCTGTCAATCTCTTTCCTGAACGTGTCGATGGAAACAACGTTTGACGGTTCGATGTTTTGCGGTGCATAAAAAGAGTTCGACAGGATGCGTGAAGTCAGGCTCGTGGCAGAAGCAGCAGCGGCAGGTCTCGAGATTGTAGGTGGCAATTTTTTAGCGCCGCTGTAGGATGCGGATTTAGCGCACGCGCTTGGTGATACTTTGGAAGACCTCGAAGATTGCGGCAGAACTGATGAAAAAGATGAAACAAACTCCTGAAGCCGCGACCGTCCTTGCCCGGCTTCGAGAGCAGTATCTGCCGAAGTCTGCCTCGATTCTGGGGTAGAAGCCTTTATCCCATGCACTGGCAGAGCCCCGGAACCTCGCGATGATGGGTGGGCTCTACTGTCGGCGCTGCTGTCGTCGCTTGTCCGCACGGATGCGTCTTCGTCTGCGAGGTTGCTTGTTGTAGGAATTTTTGGTAGCTTCCCTAAAAGTTTTTCAAAAATAACCGATGGGACCTCTTGACGTCTGAGCTCCTGCCTAAATTCGTAACGCGCTCTGTCGCTGGCATCACGAAAATAACCAACGAGGACACTGAACGCCGCAGTACGAACAGAAGCAATTTCGTCCATCACCAGGCGTGTGACAGGCTCTGTGAATAAACGAAAGCGGAAGTTGCCACCCACGAGCGCTATGTGGTTGGCAAGGAGACGCAAGGCAGCCTCACGGATGTCTGGGCGATCATGAACTAAAGCAATTTCGCGAACAGCGGTCTCGGTGGGCTCGGGGCAGGCAAGCCAGAAATCCTCGAGCGTACGGACCGCTGTTTCGCCATCGAACCGATCAGAGGCAAGGTGCTGAATGAGGACGGGGAGAACAGTCGTTGCGCGCTCGTTCAAAACGCTGGAGTCTTGCGTGATGACACGATGCGTGAGATGGCAAATGGCTGCAAAAGCTACAGCGTGAAGTGCGTACTCATGTTTAGTGTTGAAGGGAACGGTTAGCGCTTCGAAGTATGCGGACACAAGAGGAAGAGATACAGGAGCCCGCTTGATCGCGGACTTGAAGGCTTTGATTGTCGCAGTGCCGTCTTCTGGAGACCTTAGAATAGCATTTTGAATATCCGAAGGTGATATCATATCGGCAGTGTGCCCTAGGAGCCAGCTTGCGGCTCTCTTCTTGTACCTCTCTTGGCTATTGTTTACGAATGTACCCTAGACGCGAGCTGCGCGCATTCATGCTGGCGCTGCTTGATGGCTGGGACTCGGGGGGACAATCACACGCCGGCCATCTGGGGAAGTCTTACGTAACGCAAAAGCCCAGCGGCGCCAGCTCTGTCACAAGCAGTCTTAGGTGGCATGCCCAGGCCGCAGCAGCCTGGTTTACCAATTCAATAATCAGCGGCGTCGTTACATTTCGTCGTCTATCCCATTCCGATCTGCTATGCCATCACTCGAGGACTCTTTATTTCGGCTGAAATTCACGGCTAAGACCCTACACCGGCAGGCTGCGCGCAACAGCAAAGACATTGAAGCTGAGAAGCGCAAGATCAAGAAGGCCATACAGCAGGGCCATGACGACATTGCACGGATACACGCTCAATCGGCTACGCGCAAGCAGTCAGAGCGTTTGAACCTCCTCCGGTTAGCCTCACGTGTCGAGGCTGTGGCTTCGCGTGTACAGACCGCCGTCTCAATGCGTCAAGTTACGGGTAATATGGGCGTCGTCATCAAAGGCATGGACAAGGCCTTAGAAAGTATGAATGCCGAAAGAATTTCGATGGTGATGGACAAATTCGAAGAACAATTCGAGGATCTCGATGCATCTGCATCGTACTACGAAAATGTGACCTCGGCGAGCACAGCTGTAGATACACCGCAAGAGGAGGTGGACCTACTGCTCCAACAGGTGGCTGACGAGGCAGGCCTTGAGCTGCAACATGGCCTTTCTGCGCCGCAGACGGCCGCACCCAAACTACCCGACGAACAGATCGAAGATACGCTCAACGAGCGCCTTCGTGCGCTGCGCGGCTAGATGCCCTTTTAATTATCTGCGCCATGGCAACATGCAAATAAATATATACGTTTAAACCTCCGCAAGCCCTAAAGTGTCTCGACGCTCGGGCTTGCGCTCTCGTGGATGGGAGAGCATTGAGTCCAGCGCTAAAAGCCCCCCAGGGCGGCCCTCACGATAAATCCGCTCATTGTTCAAAGCCTGTGTAAGCGGCTTCGACTCGCGTTTGGCAAGATCGAGGTCAAAAACCTGATCCCCTTCCAAAACACTTAAATCAGAGAACAGTCCTGCGAGTAACGGATCATTTGCCTCAGCAAATCGTTTTACTAAATGATCTTTCACGTGCTCTCGCAAAAAGATACCACGTTGGCGCATTTCCTTCAGGTAGTATAGCACTGATCGGTATCCTGAACCGCTTATCTGGCATTGCAGCATTGTCTCACAGAGTTTGCGAGTAGGCTGAACACTCCCACTTGAGATGTACTCTTTCCAGATTGCATAGCTCACGAGCTTAGAATTGCGAAGTCTTAGGGCACCGTTGGCAAGTACCTGCGCAGTAGTGATGTCTCCAACGAACGCAGAATTAGTGACAAGCAGACGGTGTACATGGAAGACAAGCTGCGACGAATGACTTTCATACAAACTTCTCAGTAAGACATTTCCCGCCAGAGTACCTATTTTCGAGCTTCCAAGGATTTCACGCACGTTGGTTTCCATCGATTGATACAACGGTTGGAGGTCTGCTACAGCGACTCTCCCCTCCATGACATCCAGAGCATCAACAATCTCGTGCAAAGGTTGTGGTGCAAGCACGTGTGCGAGGCCACGAATCAGAGCGGATGAGAATGGCTGTTTTCTCTCGTGAGCCAGCTTCTGCAAAAGCCCCACCGCGTCGTCAGTTTCGAGGACGCCAATCAGTTCATCGGTGACAACGCGGGACAAGGCGGATGAGTTACCGGTAGGGAGAAGTAAATTTTGGCTCTGCGAAGATGTGGGGCGCCGCGACCACGCTATTCTGGCAAGCCTCGTAAGTCGCTGCCTCACTGTTGCCTCAACGAGTCGACACCAAACCTGCTCCGATGGAACATAGCCATTTCCAACAAGCTCAGTGAGTTCATGGAGCGCACCCGCATGCAGTAAAAGTTCAGCCTTTTCTGGCGACATCTCACTGGCATTGAAGCTCACTAGTCGTGCGGCCTGCTCGAATTCGTCAGCTTCGGAATAGAGCCTGAATAACTCAAACTTATCAAGCGGTCCTAGCTGCTTCAGAAGGTCCAGGCCCACTTGCCGCTGTAGAACATCTCTAAAACTGTGGAGCGGTTGCTGGAGTACCCGCATCGTGTCCCTGTGGAGGGGATTGCTGCGCTGGTGCCCAACAGCTCCTTCCAACAACCCAATGTATTCAGTCGGAGACCATGAGCACGCTCTGAGTCTGAGCGCCGCAGGGAGTTCCGTGTTTCGATTAAACAGATCAGCCACCAGTTTGCGACAAGCACGCGAGCTCTTCAGCGCGCCTCGCTGTCTCATATCATGCCACAGGGTACGTCAGATGGGACGAGACCTCTGGCTGACATTCGCTAACCAGTTGGTTGGAGCAGGTATTGACTCCACTATGCTATATATGCAAATAAATAAAATAAAAGACTCGAGGGCTCCAAATTATTTGTCCATTCCAATTGGTGCGGCATGCCGGCTCGTCTTGATGTGATCAAAAAGTTTATTTCGTGTGGAGAATTCGGACTGACAAGTTGTGCATTTTAGGGCAAAATCGGTCGTATTCTTTGATCTCTGCATGCGCTTTTGCTTGGCCCTACCAGCCTTGAGCCGGCCTGGTGTGACTGTATCTGAGTCGCCACGGACGCGGCCTTTTCTATGTTGATCCATTTGGCTCAAAATGTCCTCAACGCTAAGGCCCGCGATACGAGCCTCCAGGTCACCATCTACCGTACTAAGGCCCTGTTCGGGATGAGAAAGAGTCTCAGACATCCGGTGCTTGCGACCTCCATCGACAGAAGAGTCGCTGTCATGGTCGTCACTGACGACGTTGTCGCCGTCATCATCGTCAACGTCAAGCGAAGAGGCAGGGCCTGCAGGGACACTGGTCCGCGATGAATTATCGCCCTTAGACAACCCCCTTGGTTCGTCCCCTTCGAGGCCAAACTCTATACCCTCCTGTTTCATTTCCCACTGTAACTTACGAACAGCTTTGACATGCTTGCTGCTCATTTCATGGTTTATAAGCTGTTGCTTGTTTTTGAAGATCTTATCGCAGACAACGCACTCGTACAATTGCAAAGTGTCATCTTCAATTGGCTGGTCGTCATCATCAGAGTAGCTCACCTTCGTCCACTCCTGCTCCTCGTAGACGCGTGTGTCCGCTTTCTTGGCTTGATTTCTGGGTTTGGTTCTGGACCTTTCCTGCTGGTCACGCTGGAGCTTCTGCTGTTTTCTTACTCGTGGATCACCGTCTTTCACAATTTTCACTAAAGAGCGGACCGCCTCATTGAACTCGCGGCGCGCAGCATCTCGAATGCGCTTGTTGCGTCCCTCCATTGCGCGCCGAGTACGTCTATCCTCGGCATTGTGTGTTGGATAGACCTCTTCCCATGAGTAGGTCTTCAGAGTATTGAAAGTACCCCATGCATTATAAAATGTCTTGACGCTTTCCCATGAGGTGGTAGAAGTGCCAAAAAGCGGGACATTCGCTACTAGAACATCTGCCTTTTCAATCTTCTGATCAAAAGCAGCCTCCAACTCCTCATTCCTAAGTCGTTCGAAGAGGTCACTCACCTTGTGGAAAAACTCATCGGAGTTCGTTTTCATTGTCCTCAGCACGGTCGCACTCATGTAGCTTTTGATCTCGTCGGCGCTGGTGACTGCAGGGTTGTACTCAGAGTATTCGCCAGTGTTTTGGTGGTTGTCATACCAGGCACGCTCTTGTGGGTCACTTAGGATATCGTATGCTGCCTGTACCTTGGCAAACTTCATCGTAGCCTCCTCCTCTTTATTATAATTTCTGTCTGGGTGCAGCAAGAGGGCCGTCCTTCTGTAGGCTTTTTTCAGCTCATCCTCGGACGCACTCCGAGACACACCGAGGAGATCATAAAGTGACTCCTTAGGTGCCGAGCTGTGCGAGACATTGCTTTGTGTATTGCCCATAATCCGCGACCTGCCGTAGTCTGCGCCGGTGCAGGTCACAAAAACCAGCCGAAGGCCAGGAAGACCCTCCAAAAAAATCCTTACGTAACAAAAGATCAAACCGCGCGTCTAGACGCATGCGACGGATAGATCAAGCTTTACGACTCGACCCAGTTAGAAATATCGAAACCGGAGCACAACATGTACAATATTTTGCGCACATAATCACTTAGCACGTGGAAACACGTTAGTCCAATAATGGCCCAGAGTCAGTGGTCCAGCCTCCAGACTGGCATATCTCCGAATTACATCGGTTGAGTAGATTCAGCTCTACCAGTTACCAGCGGCCAGTGTTGTGGTGATAATAAATACTCGCAGTCTACTTGAAAGCACCCAAAACCTCTTGTTTGGAGATTTCGAAAATGTTGTCAGAGTCATAGCTCTTGGCTAATGCCACCAATTGGTTGTAGTAGTTGTAATACTCAGCACCAATCGCCCGCCATACCTTGTCCACGAGACGCTTATCAGACTCCTGGTCGCCGAAGTGCTTCTCGACACGTTTACGTAGTGTGTCGACGCCCTTTCGAAACTCTCTAGGGTCAAAGTCAATAGATACCTTCCGAAGAGCAGACACCTTGTGCTTCTTCTTGCCGCCATCCTTCGTGCTGTCTGTTTGCGCCAGAAAGTCCATTACACGCCCCAAAGGCCGGTGGACAACGGCCGAGATGTACGATTGGAGCTCAGACTTATATCTCGTACGGGCCTGGACGAGCACATTCTGCACAGAAAAGCTATCGATGCGGTCCAGACGCTGAATTATGAGATCAAGGTTCTCAATCAACGTGACATGTCCATTCAAGGACTCCTTATCCTCGAGCTGGGCAGCGGAGCTACCAACAACTGTGGGCAAATTCGATCCCAAGTTTTGGGACGAACGCTCAAATAACTGGATGATGGAGCGGTACAGGTGCTCAAGATTACCATCCACGAGCTTGCGGGTGTCGGTGTGATCCATATCTACAGCAACGAGGTGCAGGGAATCTTCAACAACGAGCACAAAGGTGGTAAAGCGGGCCACAAACGGCACTATACCAATGCGGTGCTTCAAATTCAGGTTGACGTTTAGTGCCTGTCGAGCCTGGTCATCAACAGACGACTCCCAGTTTTTGACCAATCCAGTGCGCAGTCTCTCCAGAGCCTTCCGGGTGTATTCCTGATCAGTCGGCGCAATCTGTCGAAGCTGTAACTCCAGAAGACCAATGAGTGAGACTGACTCCAAGATTGCTGCCTTTTTAACAATTCCAGCGATGGAATCCAAATGAGGCTCAACCCCTTTAAAGACAGCCGACATAGCTTTCAAAGTCTCTCGTGCGCGTGTCCGAGAATTGTCAACACCGTTCACAATTGGGACCCCACCAAAGGTTCCCGCGCGCTCAGCGCGTTGAGACAAAGGGTTTGCGTGGATGTAGACATCGTACTTACGCCCTCCATACGTGGATTGGTGAAAGAGGTTTACGAGTACCTGCTGCTGTGCTGAGATATGCTCGCAAACATCGTTGACGAGACTCACGAAGTGTTGATGCAATGTCTGCTGAGCACGGTCTGCAAGCTGAAAGGCATGACCGTCCTCGGCGGAGTTGTGCGTGTGCTGCGGGCGGTGAAGAGCTTTGGCCCGCAGGGAGTTCGAGTTCTGATCACTGGGTAGCGAGCCACCGGCAATTTCAAGTTTCTTTCGACCCTCAACTGCAGTTTCGACTTGCCCTCTCCAGCGGTGCGTATAGGCAGCAAAAGAGTTCTGGTAATAGGTTGACAAGGCTTTTTCGTAGCCACTAAGAAGATGTCCGAATGCGGATGGCACGGTCTCCTT
>JANIVI010000026.1:0-47531 GCA_030555755.1 Wickerhamiella kazuoi | reverse complement strand
CAGGGTGCGGAGAACTCCGATGACCAGCAGCGCCATGGGAGCCGCACTTCCACGCTTAGAAGTTAGGATGTAATTGAAAAGGGCTAGCAGAAAGCGCGGCCCCGATGTAATGGCGATGAAGATCTGGTAAAGACTGCGCTCGGGGTACCGGTCACCGATTGTCGCTGATACAGATGGGAACCACTCATCAGGGTAGCCGTAGTACTCATTTTGCACGATTTTGTTATAGTGCAATATTGACCCCACAACTAGAGCTACCACGAACGCCGTCGCGGCACATACAGTATGGGCGTACGATACCCAAAGCCCATTAATGTGGAATACCGCTTTGGCTCTCACATCAGTCGCTGCTGTGGCATCAGAAGCTTCGATTGGCTTTTCAGTAAGTCTGTCGCTACGGAGCTTGGGCTTCATCGCGAGAGGGTGTCCGTAGTGAGGAGTCCACTCGTGCACCCACGTTTGGGAGGTGACGCCCGGCCGAACCCTGCCCCGCTCCATTCCTCCCTGTGGCACCAGGCTGCCACGCCTGCATGACGTAGCATGGAGGTCGACGAAATGGTGCTAGCTTAAGTTCATCAATGAAATAAGTCGTATATACATCATAACAGAACGCGGGACTATCGGCTTCTTAGGTGGTCGTCAGCCGGTGTTTTTAGTCCTCGTCTACTTCAAACTCATCTGCTTGCTGAGCAAAATCGCTGTTTGCACTAGCTCCCCTTTCAACAAGTTCGTATTCAGGCGCCCCCTTGTACTTCTGCGGTGCAAGCCCAATGAGCGCTACCAGGAGGTTTGCGACAATCAGCATAGATATCATCGCCATACCCATCCAGTCCACTACTTTCCACAGAAAGAGGAGCACGCTCAAGATCACAAAGTAGCCAAGCATTTGCACAAAGACCAGAATAGGGTCAACAGTGTACCGATGCCTTACGATCATCAAGATGCTGCCACCAGCGTATAGTAGTGAGCCAAGTAAACCAACGAGGGCGGCTAAGAATAGCTGAGCTGAGGGCATATTCGAAAACTGCTGCAGAAGATGAAGGATTTCACCAATCAAGGAGATAGAGAGTGTGGGCAAAATAAACCAAAGAACTACCTCTTTCACAGTTTGTAACACCCTGCCAGGCTTACCCACACTGAACTTGTTCGTGACGAACCTATCCAAAAGCAAGCACATCCATGAGGCCTCTGCAGCAAGGGGCAGGATAATCTGAATGGCCAGAGGCACATGAACAATGTTGGTGATAACGTGGTGGTGACGGCGGTGCCCGACGTCTGGGTGAGCCTGAAAATAACCTGCTACACAGGCGAGCCCGGCGGCCCAAAGCGCCCAAATTCCTGAAGAGATTGGCAGCTGTGTACGTTGCAGAAGCTGGTGTGCAAATGGGAGCAGCACAAGCACGCCCCCAAGCGCTGTGATCACCTCGCCCGCGTCCATCAACGACTGAAAGCAAGAGATGAAATTGATAAGCCTGCAACAGCATAAAAAATGGCTACTCACAGGGCTGGGGTTCAATCAAGTAACGTGACACCAACCTGGGGCTCGTCTTCAGTGGATCTCGAAGCGCAGAGGGTAAGGGCGCAGCTGGTATAAGCTGCCCCCGCCAAGCCAGGCTGGGCATGCATATTTAGCCGCCAGCGTACCGCGTTTTAAAGCATAAAACGGGTTAGACGCCCCTCATTCGGTACGGCTGTAAAGTTTCTTTGTGACTCAATAGACAGTGGGATCCCTAGTGCACGCGCTTCATTCACCCCACACAATGCGAGTTGGCTATCTGCTGTCGTTCTCATCTCTTGCCCTCGGTGCCACTCCGCAAGAAGTCCTCAATGACCGCTGGGGTACTGACTGGCCATTTTCTGGCATATCGACCTTCGCGCACCTACCTGCCGAGCGCTGTTTAACTACACCGACGTCTGCATTCGATATCGCTCTCATAGGCGTTCCGTTCGACACCGCAGTGTCTTATCGCACCGGCGCTCGCTTCGGCCCCAGGGCTATCCGCGCGGCTTCAATGCGCCAGTCGAGCTTGCGCGGCTTCAATGCTCGAGCAGGTATCAATCCCTATCAGGATTGGGCGCGTGTTCTGGACTGTATGGATATGCCTGTTTCGCCGGTCGACAATAGTCTGGCTTTATATCAGATGACCGAGGGCTTCCGCGAACTTTTATCCCGAAACGTGACAAGTGTCGGACATGGAACGACACCGCGTCTTGTGGTTCTGGGGGGTGACCACTCGATTGTGCTCCCGCACTTGCGTGCTTTGCGCGAGATTCATGGCCCACTGGCGGTAATCCATTTTGATGCCCATTTGGACACTTGGTCGCCGACGAAGTATCCCACGGGGTGGGTCGAGGCTGAGGCCGACTCAGGTCAGTTCACGCACGGGACTTTCTTCTGGATGGCGGCTGAAGAAGGCCTGTTGGCCACCGATAGCTGCGTCCACGCGGGGCTTCGCACGCGGTTGTCGGGCATAGACTACTCCGATTACGAAGACGATAATCGCCAAGGCTTCATTCAGATTTCATGCGACGACATAGACGAACACGGAGTTGAGCGCATTGCCGAGCGCATTATCGAGCGCGTTGGAGATCACCCCGTTTATTTGTCTATCGACATCGACGTGCTTGACCCCAGCATGGCTCCCGGAACCGGCACGCCCGAGGCCGGAGGCTGGACTTCGCGAGAGCTTATTGCCCTGCTACGGAGACTAGGAGATATCGACATTGTGGGCGCAGATGTGGTTGAGGTCGCGCCTGCCTATGATCACGCTGAGATCACAGCGCTCGCCGGTGCCCAAGTCGCATACGAGCTCGTTACAAATATGGTTCAGGCAAGAGCGGGGCCGCCCAAAGTAAAGCCTTCGCCATGGGCACCGACATCTCGGAAAGCTGAGGCAAAAAAGCGTCAATCAAAGGCTGAACGCGCCAAAGCCGCGCATGAGGAGTTATGAAACACGGACCCTCCCTTGCCAGACGCATTTCCATATCAAACCGTGTGTTTCGGTCATGTAGCAAGAACAGTATGCCACCGGCTCGCTGGAACAGTGTGCATCGGCTCGCTAGAGTTAAATGGAGCTCATTAAAATATGTATACGTTTGGTACTTGGTACTTGGTTGGAGCATCTTCAGGTAAAAATGCGAATCGGGTAATCGTCCGAATACATACCGTGCTGCTTGAAGGGGATGATGCGGTACGTTTTTTTGTGAAGCTGCGGGGGAAGCGGTGGCAGGCCTTGCGCGTCGAAAATCTCCGCCACTGAGCTCTTCTCCTGGAGGACTGATGGTAGCCGCACCTCACCGTTTGCCACTGTCGCCAGCTGCCTTGAGCCCTCGTCACCCTTGGCAATGCGGGGTTGCGCGACAGACCCGTAACGAAGCAGTCCCGCAATGGCAGACTGGTCGAAAACCGACGTTTGTGGATAGTTGCGGCGCCAGTCGCGCTTGAAGTACTGATTATTGGAGACGGCAGCAGTGGGCAGACTCGGAACATCGTGCGAATCCTGGTTTGAAGGTTGCGAACCCGTTGAGGGCACGCGATACCACGGGACAACAGGATTTCCAGACGAGCGGTTGGCCACTGGCGTCAACCAAATGCGCAGCCAGTTCCATACGCCCTGCGAAGCGGCAGTGTACTTTTTGCCGTAAGGCACGGGGCCGCCAGACATTCTTCGATTGCCAAAGTGGAGACTGAGCTCGCTGACCAAGGTGCGGCACACTTTTAGCTGGGAGGTGATAGGCGGTGCGCGATCTGCGTGCGTGCGATGGCTAGCCCAACCCGGCGACGCGTCAGCTGCTAGCACTCCCAGACCTGATTTGGAAGCACACAGGTCTCTGTGCACGCGCACGAGGCTTGTAGGAGGAGTACTTTTCTCAGACTTGTCGGAATACTCCGCCACATGTTGGCACGGCTCGAACGCATGCGTGAGACGCTAGCATGCCCTATTTGCAAAGACTTGTTTCGTGTTCCCACAACAGCAACATGCGGTCATACTTTCTGTGGTGTGTGCATTCGCCGCCACCTAGGCAATGTAGCAAAATGCCCTGTGTGCCTGGCGCCAGCACAAACCTCGCAGCTTAGAACATCAAAAACACTAGAGGATGTGACAGAAGCCTGGATAGCCCTTGAAGGCGACGCTGTGAGCTTCGCTGGCGCAGTATCTGGCGCAGCATCGGCGGACTCAAAATCGACGACAACATTATCGGCAACAAGCATCCAAACTGGTAGCCACACAAGCGAAGGCGTCCGCTCGGACGCAGTTCCCAGCGATCGACTTCGCAGTGGCCCACCCTTGCGTTCTCGAGAGCACATCAATTCCACTGAGGTCCGCGAAAGCGTGCCTGCGGGCTCTGGCGGTAAGGCTTTAGAGACGGGCACATGCCCGGTCTGTGAGAAGGTCTTGCCAATTCTCCAGATACAGGGTGCTCATATCGAGAGCTGCATGCGGGGCATAAATTCGTCGGGTCGTGTCTTCGGTGGGCATGCTACAAGTCGAAAACAGCCTCCCGTGCCCACTCAGAAACCACTCGTCAACTACACAAATCTCTCAGAAAAAGCACTGAAGCGTCTTCTTGCGGATGACGGCTTACCTACGAGTGGCTCCAAGGGCCGGCTCATGGCCAGGCACCGCGAGTGGCTGCTACATTGGAACGTGAATGCCGCGAGCCAACGGCCTGAGCCTATTGCTGCCATACGCCAGAAAATTGCGGATTGGGATTCTGCTAGAGACGCAGCTGATTCTGCACATGTTCGTGCAGTCCAGGCACCGCCTGTTGCGGCCTCGACTTGGTCGGCAGAGCATGAAGAAGAGTTCGCTGAGCTAACACGCCAAGCGTACGCAAAGCTCGGCCGGCCCGGACCGCGAAAGCGTTTACACAACAGTGCCGAAGAATCGCATCACGTCTTTCGTGATAGTGTAGAACTTGCAAGTCCAACGAGCGGGCACGTTTCAGATTCGGACACAGAGCCAATTGCGCCCGCACCGAAGCAGATGCGAGCGCAAAACACAGATTCGAGCAGGCCTATTCTATGAAGTGATGTAGGCGCAGATTTTATTTATTACAGACAGACATTATTTCACCGTTCTCAATGACATACCGAGCGCCCTATGTCACAGTTCAGGTACTGGGGAAGCTGCGGGCTCCGGAGTGAGCGGAGCCTCATCCTCCACATCTTCTTCTGGGTACGCCTTAATACCTTCAGCAGATGCGGCCGGCGTTGTTTCCGCAGGAACGAACGTCGAAACGCTTGTGGCGTCAGGTGTCTCGGGCTGTTCCATCCCCTGAGTCGCAAGGGTTCCCGCCGAACTCTCGATCGACGTGACAGTGTCTGACCCATAGTAGACCTGGCTGAAACGTTTAACCAGCACACTGGGGAAGACTTGCGGGGATAGGCCTGCGACTAGTCCCGCGAGCTGGCCGTGTCCGACCATATCTTGCTCCACGAGTAGAGACACCAGCCAAGCAATGAGGGCGACAACAAGCGCTGACAGCAGAGTCCAACCGACCGTTGCCATCGATAGCCAGTCAGCGGAAGCAGTCAAAGGCACCCGCAACGCATGTATGGACCCGCCCACAGAGACTGATACAACGGACGCCGAATCGGGGCTGATAGCGAGGTCCGTGACGGGCAGGTCATGTGCACCGCGCACGCGGGCTAGAAGAGCTAGTCGGCGGCTAAAAAGATAAATGTCCCCACCAGGGGTGCCAACAGCGATATGCTTGGCTGTCGCGTCCAGCGCCGACACGGCCTTCGTGCCCGCAATTCGGCTGCGGTGCACTTCATGGCGGCGCTCGCCATCTAGTTCAAAGACGACGAGCTCAGCGCGACCCTCCGTACGTGCGTGCGCGACTGCTACAAGCCTTGTGGGCGACACAAAGCGCGCCCGAGCCCACTTCAATACACCGCCGCTGCCACCAGCGGGAAGCTCGTGCAGGAGCTTGCCGTCCGCGGCCTTGAATACCAACAAAGAATTTGGTGTGGGCACAGCAAGAAATGTGCCATCCTCACTGAAGCTTGCGTCACTAGGGTCCTCATCGAATGACCTGGTCCACGCCAATGCAAGAGCAGGCGGGCTCGTTGAGGCGCCTGCCCCATCGTCGCCTTCGCTGCCCTCGCCACCAGCGACAGTGGCAACAGCCAACGCGCCCTTGCGACCACCAGCGCCAACGACTGCTACATGACGCTGTGATGCCGCGGCTGCGCGTTGATAAAGATCCTGATCCAGAGGCGGCAGAAAGCCATATGCGCTCGACTCAGCCAAGGTCTCAGCATCCAGCACACGCAGGTGCGTATTGCGGTGTGCTGCACGCAGCTGTGCACCACGATTGACGCCGAGTACCAGCCAGTCAGTACCCAAAAAGGTGACGGACATCGGAGCGTCCTCATCGCCAGGAAGCTCGCGTTCACTCACCGACTGAAGCACCGGTGTGGCGTCGGTGCCCGTGAGGGCAAACACGGCCACAGCGTTCTTGACACCATGACGGCCCTCACCACCGCCGCCAGCGACAATTAGCCTATCAGTATCGGCGAAGCGCACAGCAAATAGCGGATAGCCCACATTCATGACGCGTGTCAACCCTAGACATTCGTGCTTCCGTCACTTGCCCTTGGGCCCTGGATCTGCTGACATAATATCCTATGCTGGTCCAGGTGCTTATCGCCCTTGAATCGTGCGGCACCAACCTGCTCACATGAGCTGCAGTAACTAGGCAGGGTCAGTAGTAATCCATGCATCAGTTGACCCTGGAGGCGAACAACCGCTGGACAGCCGATACCAGCTTCGGTGCCGCGTTGATTGACCGACTCAAACAGTGGTGTTCAAAAATCCCTGGGTGCTTGGTATTAGAGGCACTATTTTACTTTTGTGCATTGCGTTTCAAGAGTCTATTTCGTTATGTTAAACCTATGTAGGCCCCCCAGCGCGCGCTGATCATCTGCACCAGGCCCAGGGCAGACTCCCCCGTGTTTGTCCCAAAGTGGTCAAGCGGCATATACGCTTTCGAAACTGTCCCCTCTGCATAGCCACTTTGATTGTAACACTATCTGACTGACACATGAGAATCTCACACTTCCTTTGGAGCCTTGCGGCCCCGGCTGTGGTCCACGCCAACGTCATTGAAGATATTGAGGACGTGTTTCTGGGCCAGCTGCCCACACTGGTGGACTTTCAGGAACATAGCGGCGACCTGATCTCAATTATGAAGGCGCGGGACCTTTTGAGCGTGGTGAAAGCTGAAATCGGCACCGCAGCCGGTGACATCCCTCATGGCGCCGCTGAAGCGTGGGCGAGTGTCCTCGACCAAGTTCCCGATGGAGGTGAGCGTCTCCGGCAGGGGATGCGAGACCACAAACGTAGGGTACTTGGCACACCAAGTCGGAATGGTGGCTCACAGAACTACCCTGACGAGCATTGGCATGCGCATGTGACTGATGATGGCTTATCTGGAAGTACATTGCGCGTGCGGACTCCCGGCGATATCGGCGTGGACAAGGTGAAGCAATATACCGGCTACCTGGACCAAGATGAGACTGACAGGCACCTCTTTTTCTGGTTTTTCGAGTCACGCAATGACCCTGCGAACGACCCTGTGATTCTGTGGCTCAATGGCGGGCCAGGCTGCACGTCAATGATGGGGCTATTTTTTGAACTGGGTCCGGCCCGCATTTCTCCGCAGCTCAAGCCGATTCCTAATGATTTTGCATGGAACGATCGCGCCAACGTTATTTTCCTTGATCAGCCCGCAGACACCGGATTTTCGTACACGAACGGCACACTACCTAGTGGTACTCTAGAAGCTGCGGAAGATACATTTGCTTTCCTGCAGCTATTTTTCAAGCAATTTCCTGAATACCTTGGTCGCGATTTTCATATTGCCGGAGAATCTTATGCTGGCCATTACGTTCCCGTTTATGGGAAACTTTTTAGTGAGCGTGATGAACGTGTTTTCAATGTGACCTCGCTGCTTATTGGCAACGGCCTTACAGACCCGCTACGCCAGTACGATCAGTACGCGCCCTTCGCGTGCGGTGAGGGTGGATTTGATCCGGTGCTATCGCCCGAGGTTTGTGACCGTATGACTTCCCGCATGCCCAGCTGCGATCGATTGATCGAGCAATGCTATGCGTCAAAATCGGCATGGCTCTGCACACCTGCAACACTTTATTGCAATGATGTTGCGTTCACAGATTTCTCCAAAACAGGGCTGAACATTTATGACGTCCGTATGAACTGTTCTGATTCCGAGACGGGGTTGTGCTACAGTCAGCTTGACGACACGGTCAGTTGGCTGAACAAGGCCGAGATTCGAGACGCGATTGGGGGCGAGACCGAGTTCACGGAGTGCAGTAAGGACATTTACAACAAGTTTGTATTTTCTGGTGACTGGATGTACCCTTTCTACTCTAGCGTTGCCGAGGTTCTTGAGCGGGACATTCCCGTGCTGCTGTATGCCGGCGATAAAGACTACATCTGCAACTGGCTCGGCAATCAAGCTTGGGCGCTTGACCTCCACTGGCCCGGAAAAGACCACTTCAACGCTGCATCACCTCAAATCTGGAAGGTAGGCAAGCACGATGCAGGCGAGGTACGCAACGCAGGCATCTTCACTTTCCTGCGTGTCTATGATGCCGGACATATGGTGCCCTTCGACAAAGGTAAGAACTCCTTGGCCATGGTGAACCGGTGGATTGCTGGAAGCTACTCGCTGGATGATAGTTCAGAGTAATTAGTGGGTATTTTGCTTTTTCCGAGTACAATCTCTCAGAACCATGGAGACCGTTGGTCCCCTGCCTGCGAGCCCTCCAATGACTCAGCTGCGCATGCATATGTGCCCGAACACCGGTCCCGAGTCTGGACTAGACCCCTGTTAAATAGCCCTCACTCGTAGCACTTGAGACACATGCCTACGGTTCTGGCAGTACAATCTCACGTCGTCCACGGGTACGTCGGAAACCGTGCGGCTACATTCCCGCTGCAGTTTCGTGGGTGGGACGTAGACGCATTGAACACGGTACAGTTTTCAAATCACACGGGCTACGGCGCGGTTACCGGCCGCAAGACAACTGCTGAAGAAATAAGAGATCTCTACAAGGGTCTTCGAACACGGAATTTTCGTTTCGATGCGCTTCTCACCGGTTATATTCCATCGGCCGAAGCAGTCCGCGCAGTTGGCGAAAGCGGAATTGACATTGTGGAAAGGTTTCCTGACGCGGTCTGGTTGCTGGACCCTGTGATGGGCGACAATGGCCGCCTTTACGTCGCACCAGAAGTGGTGCCCGTCTACAAAGAGGTTCTGCGCTCAGGGCGGGTCACGATTACGGCCCCCAATGGGTTCGAGGCGGAAACATTGACCGGCGTCAATATCACAGATGAGGCCTCTGCAATTGAAGCACTTCAGATACTACACAACGAGTGGAAAATTCCCAACGTCGTTATCACATCAGTTAAATGTGGCGACAGGCTTCTGGCAGTTGGTGTATCTCCCTCAGAGGAGCCATTTGCTTTTGACATCTCCACAATCGACGGATACTTCACGGGGACTGGCGACCTGTTCTCCGCGCTTTTGCTCGACAACTACTGGCGCACCACGACGCTGAAGTATGATCGGCCGCTTGGACGTGCTGTTGGTGCTACACTGAAGACGACGCACAAGATTCTGCTGGGAACTCACGCGGCTGCCAAGGATGCCAACGGCGGCAGGAGCACGAGAGGCGATCCCGAGAGTATGAGCAATGTTGAGCTGCGAATTATTCCGCTGCGGAGTGAGTTAGAGCCCAAAGACACGGACTATGAAATCCCGCATATTATCTGCTTATAGAAATGTAGCCCGAGGAGAGCATATGCTAAGGTCACTCCCATCTTATAGTCTCGCTACGATGTGTCGTACCTGCGGCCGTGTGGCTCAATGGTGACGTCGCATTCGTAACCCTATTCCTTGATCTGCAAGCCCGCTTATCAGCTCTGCACGCGTTGTATTGCGAGCTGACCGGCGGACTTTGTTCCGAAAGAAATGCACGTCTAACAAGGGGGCTCCGGCCAACATTGAGCCGCGCGAATCACGGGAGAATTGGGCTGCGGGGTCTCAAGCGGACTCATCCCAAAGCTGTGCCAATTTGGCATCTGATGCCTGCCTGCCATTGGTGTTGACCGGGGCTTTTATGCCATTGACCAGTTCTTGCTATCTTTCCGTTCTTGGATACTTATAAAAAGTTGATACAGCAGTAAGCGGCGCTTACCCCTTTCCTCATCGAACGCGCATAGTTGCGAGGGTCAAGTGATTTTATGTTGACACTGCAGGAGCAAGCTTTCCTAGCTGTATGTCCATACGCCTATCATCTCTCAACGAGCCTGAAAGTCTTTGGACTTGAGGCTCCGAACACCCCATTAACTGAATTGCAGGGCCAATAGTAATTCACTAATTCATTATCTGAACTGCAATGGTCTCGCGCTTCCGCCTGAACTGCTTAGTTTCAATAAAAGATGACGTGCAATGCAAGCCTTGCATGACCCCCACACCCCGGTCTAGACTCGGGAGTCAGTCAACTACTTTCTAAAGGAGTTCAAAGGGAATATTGACCACAATTACTAGTCCATATGCTAACGCTGTTGGGGCTGTATTGTCCTTAATAGGTATTTAGTGGGTAAAATGCTTGTTGTGGACATTCATCTGGTGCATTGGCAAGATGGCGCAAGTGCCCTGCGTGATAATGCAAGTGGGAGCAGCTGCACGCAACGCGCGCCGCACAGGGTCGGAGCGAATTGGCTATATATACAGCCGGCTATGGTGTTCACTTTAACAAATCATACTCGATCTGCCGATTCAACTATGTCGTCATCCAAAGGTTACATCCACATCCCGATCAAGCGTCGCGCCATCAACTCGAGCGTCGTATCTGCCGTGCGTAAGCGCCAAGGTTCTAGCCTGCCCTTGACGCTGGAGAACGATGTGAACTCATACGTCGCTCAGTTCAAGTTGGGCACGCCCGGCCAAACTGTCGAGGCGCTCGTTGATACAGGTTCGTCAGACTTGTGGGTGTATTCATCTGCAGCGGTCAGGGATCACGGTTTTGACACGTCAAAATCGAGCACTTACAAGCTTCTCCAAGAAGATGGATTCAGCATCAGCTACGTTTCCGGTAGTGCTGAGGGCGACTGGGTGTCGGACAACTTAGAAATTGGCAACTCGACTATCAAAGCCCAACAGTTCGCCGTTGTCAAGGACAAGTCTGCCGACCAGGACACAACTACTGGAATTCTTGGCATCGCCCGCGTGACTGGTGAGTCCGTCAGTTCAAGGGACCAAGTTTACCTGAATGTGCCGGCGCAATTGAAGCAGCAGGGTGTGATCCAAGTGAATGCGTACTCGCTATTCCTAGATAATATCTCGGCAACTTCGGGCTCCATTTTGTTTGGTGGAATTGACAAGGCACGCTACACAGGTACACTTGCCGTCCTGCCTTTCACAGATAAGGAGAGGCTTTCTGTCGAATTTACCGTAGCTGGCCAGACGCTCAGCGGGGTGCTAGATTCGGGCACCTCGCTAACGTACCTTCCCCAAAATGTCTTCGATGCCGTTGTCCAGGAGGGCGGTTATGATATCAGCTACAATGATCAAGCCCAGGTCTACGTTGCGAACTCGGATCCTTCCTCAGCAAAGGCTCTCCAATACACTTTCGGGAATGTGACAATCTCTGTGCCGGCGAGTGAGCTCTTCATCAAACAGCAGGACGGAACTTACATCTTTTCAATTCTGACAACTGCGCAGTCTGAGAACATCACTTTGGTCGGCGATTCAACACTCCGCTCGGCATATGTGGTGTACGACCTTGACAACAATAAGCTGGGCATCGCGCAGCCAAACTACAACTCTGGCTCACCGGAAATCGTGCCACTCACTTCTGCGGGGATTCCCAGCTCTTGATCGATTATCACACACATTGCTGCCCTACTCGCAACCCCTTAGTTTTAGCCTTTTACCCATTTTGCCTTTTTAGTTAACGCGTATCACACTGCCCAAAATTATCTCACAGAGCTGAGTTACCGATCACTTTGGCAATGACCTCCTCCAAGCGTTCAGTGCCTTTCCGGCGGTCATCGCGCGAGAAGCGGATCCAGCCCTCATTGTACCCATCGTACATCTGCAAGATTGGCTCAGTGTGTTTGATGCCTTGATCCTGAAGCACTACTGCTCGGTCTTCGCGTGGTATAACTGTGGGTACCACGGGTCTTCCCAGGACTTGCTCAAAGATATCAGCCGTATCCTGCATGCTGTAGCGGTGTATGCACTCAAGCTCGACAATAGACTGGTCTTGACCAGATGCTCGCGAGTTAAGCAAAAGGTCACAAGCAGTGTGAGCTACGTCGCGAACTGAGACCATTGGGATTTTTGCATTGGTGTCGTCAAAAAACGAATTGAATTTTCCTGTGTTTTGTGCCTGCCCAGCATACCACCTCGTATTCTCCATGAAATAACCTGGGCGCAAGAACACAGTCCTGAGCCCTGTGCTAACAAGCGCCTGTTCATATTTACCGAACACGGACAGCATGCTAGGTGAGACAGCATCCGCACCCACGGTGGAAAGAAACACCACAATTTTAGGTCTCGTGGTCAAAAGCGCCTCTTTATAAGCGGCGATACGAAGACCATGCTCCTTATAGTCGTCAGACAATCCTATGCTTGGCGGGAGCATGAGGAAAACCCCCTCTGCGCCGGCAAAGGCCTCAATTAGCTCCTCAGCGTTGTGCAAGCTGGCTACAAACGTGTCAGCGCCTTGCTCACCGATGAGCTGGGCTTTTGCAGAGTCGCGCACGACAGCATGAACTTTCTGTCCCGCTTTGAGAAGCTTTTCGACCAGTATAGATCCTACCTGCCCGGTCGCACCGGTCACGGCATAGGTGTGTGTCGTCATTACAATGACATAGGCGCCACCACCTGGTATAACTTAGCTCCACGAGATACGCTAGGGTTCACGCTTGGGACGAACCCCACCACTGTGGAGTCTGTCGTGCATTCACTGTAATAAGATCTGCCTATATGACTGCCAGCGCCTTGAGCGAGGGCTAGCGAACTGAAACGCCCATTCCCGATGAAAATATGTTGTGATTGGGGAGTGTGCTCACCATTCTGTGTCAAAAAAAAAACTGCAGCACCTTCTGTTCTCGTATGGTCTCCCACTACAATACTTGGTAAGGCTCTCAGATGGTTCAATATGACTGATCGGACGGGAAGTCTTGCTTTCATCTGGATATGGCCGCAGCCAATACTCTCCTGATGGCCAGCTAGTTACAGTTATGACAAAACCCTTATCTGTGACCTAACCTTGGGTCACATGCCCAAGGCAACGCAGCCACCATAAATGCCTCCCGCTCACCTCCATTTATGTCCGGGCCGGGGACTGTCAATAAAACCTCCAACGGCACGCAGAATATAACGAAACTAGCGTCTGGTAGTAGCGCTGCAGCCTCTGCAGTTCCTGCCAATGCAACTATGGCAGCGTCATCAACGCCCGCAGCTCCAAAGGGTATAAATCGGGGCCGCGATGAGGCTCAGCTTGGTCGGCAGGGTACTTCTGAAGACAACGTGCATCCTAGCGAGCCCCCGCCTGGATACACTGCCGCCACAGAATTTGGATCTGTTCCGCTTCAAGGCAGCCAAGGAAATGTTTCCAGCGTCACGCATGGTACGCCACTTGGTAATGGACAGGAACCGCAAGGACAAGGCGGATACTATGGCCCGGGGCAGCAGCGACCGCAATATCAACAACACCATTATGGCGCACAAGGAGTTCACCCCAACTACCCGCGCTACGGTCCATCTCAGGGCTACCAGCAATCAGCAGCTTATGCGCCTTACGCCAACCAGGGACCATACTATGCTCCTCAGCAAGGTCCTTACTACCAGAACTATCCACAGCAAGGTTACTATGGGCAGAATAGGGGCATGGATGATGCGGCTGCCTGTTGCACAGCCGGAATCTTTTTTGCGCTCTGTATCTCCCTATTCGACATTTTCCTCTTCTTTTGACCGTTGACGGGATAACCGATGTCTTTCGATCGCACGTGCCTATGTGATCGTGCGGTCAACTATGCATTCGTTAGTAGCGGATACGCTTGTACATTGAGCAGAGCTTTCTTTCATTGTATGTTTTTCATTGCCCATACTTGCGTGCAGCCATATGAATAATTTGTTAGGGGAGGCCGTCCTTTATATCATATCATCGCCCACGCAAGCTCTGGACATCGTGAGATAAAAGTTGACTATATGTCGGTATTCAATAATTTTCGTGTCGCATCAAGCGGCGGATGTAGTAAACAGTGCCACCCGGTATGCGCCTAAACCTCCGAGTGTAACACCGTGAACCGAGGATTACCGCGGAGCAATGGCGAGGCTCACATTCCCGCCGGAAAGTCTTGCCAGCTTTCACTGATCCAAGCCGATTGGCCTGTGTACCTAGAGGACAATTTGCTCGGCCACGGCCTCTACATTGTCCTCTACCGCAGCAGCAGGAATCACCTGGTCGTCAGTGATTACAGGTTCATTGGTCTCCTCCGGTAGGCCAAGCTTGGCCCGGGACACTGAAGCATGCACCGCGGTTTCATCGTAGGTCGCATAGTCTTCCAGACTCGGCAAGAAGATATTGCAATCAAAGTCCATGTCATTGAACAGGCGCTTGTTGCAAAGTTCCTTAGTCCATTTGGTGCCATAGATGAGCGGAGAGTACATGACATACCATGTCACAGCAGCCGCCAAGTAGAGACCTGCTGCAGCCCAGCCGATTCTCTTGAACCTGGCCGGCAAAACAGAGAGGAGAAGCTCAAAAATGTGCGAGATTGCAAGGACGCCAAAGTAGACACTCGCCAGGTAATGGTGCAAGAATAGTTGACGGACCATCAAGAAAGACGGTGCGTAGTGCAGGAACCAGGCCAAAATAAAGCTTGTGAACTGCTGCTCGAAAAGGCCCCAGGCAGAAAGACCCGCTGCCTCGGCATTAGGGGAAGAAGTCCCACTAATAAGCTCAGGAGGGCCCTCTCCCGGCGTCCCATAGCGCTGCCAGATAAGCACCTGAATGCCCTTCCACAACAAAAATAGTACAATCGAAGCCGTTATCGTGAGATAAATTGGAAGGTTGCCGACAAGGTAGACCTGGCGGTGGTGCTGGCCCCACATATTAATTCCACGGCGCAAGGTGAGCCAGGACAAAGGCCGAGATTCCCAGGTATGCGGCTCAGTGAGGCCCTTGTTGACGTTCCACATAGCGATGTTCAGGTCAAGAAAGTTGCGGAAAAATCCTGGCTTCTCGTAGGAGACGCGCTCAGGGTCTTCATACTCCGGGTGAACGTTGGATTCGAAGTACCAGAGTGTATTGTCACCCTGCCCGGGACGGATGCATGAAACCTCCTGCTGCTCGAATCCCCATTCGGGAAGCTTTACTTTTTTTGAGTAAAGCATACACCCAAGCAGGGTGTGCTGAAGCTGGAATACAGTGCGGATAGCCTGGGCTGACTTTTTGCCAGCACCGACGCTGCGTTTCTCTTTGATTATGATACGCCAATTGTCATTGGCATCACCCTCAAACCCATCGAACCCATAGCCTGACACCTCGAAAAGATAGTCGTTTGTGCTCACGGGAGGACGGTGGTCATGGGAGTGGAGACGCTTTCCAGTGTCACGGTGCATCAAGCGGATAACGTCGCCGTCTTTAAGCCAAACAGGACCGGTGCTATTGGTGGGGTTCCACGATTCCGTGCCGTTCTCCACTGTCCACAGATTATTCTCATCCACGTGAGGATAAAGTGTGATCTGCTGTTGCTGGGAGCCCGTTTCATAAAGGTGGTTGTGGGAGTGTAAGTAGCCGCCTGCGGTTCCTACGTGGCGAAGGGACACTTCCGATCCGAAACCAACATTAGCAGCGATATTTGTAGGCAAGGTGTTGTGCTTGAGAGTGGCCGAGAATGCACGGGGCATAAAGTCAGCGCCGTCACCCAAGTTGTCAACACACATGAAGTGCAAGACAAACATGGAGATGTAAAACGCCACAGGCACACCGATCAGGAGCACGGCGCGGACACTGAAATGCGCCGCGAATTTCTTCAGCGATACTGAGAGGTCACCAAAGACATACCACAGCTGCAGAAGCGTCTCTGTGCCAATCCATGCAGTCGTGAACAAGCCAACCCACTTCGACGAGACCGTTGCACCAAGGCCGAGGCCCGTCAAAAGCATAAAGCGGTACCAATTACGTGTAAATGGGACCTCGAGCTGAAACTTTTTCCACCCGTAAGCCGTGATTGCAATAAAAAACAAAAGTGGCGAGTCAAGCAGAATATAACGAGACTCGGTAGCATGGGTATTTTCGAATGTAAGCAGCAGGGTGCCTAGAGCGGCAACAGCTGTACGCACTCCAGACGCGCGAAGAGTACCGTACGCGAGCGCAATTGTCAAAAGACCTAGAATCGATGGCAGGAGACGCATTGTCACATACGGAACACCCGGCCGAACGTAATCATCGCCAATGTTCCCGAACTCAAAGTTATCACCCCGGTAGCCTCCCAAGTAACCTACAACGGCAAAAAGCATTTTGGCAAGAGGAGGATGAACGTCGAAGAAAAATCGGCCAATAATGTATTTCCGCGCAAACCCACCAAAATGCACCTCATCGAACACGACTGCTGAGGGCCAGGCGAGCCCATACAGGCGCACGGCGATAGCAAGAACCATAATCGCCCCAAGCACCTTCCGGTCCGTCCCAGTAAACTGGCGCGAGACCGCCAGGTACGGAGCCGGCTCAGAAGAGCGATAAGTGCGCAGAGTGCCCTTTTCGCTCATGACGCGTGACGGATACTAGGTGGGGCAGGGGAGGTCGCGACCTATGACAGGGTGGGGCAGGAGGCACGAGACACGTAAGCTCTATCCGACTACACGCGTGGAGGCTTCAATTTCAGGGTAGGGTAATCCAACGCGCGGGATGCCAGTGGGAGGGTTGAGCGCGACAAGGCAAAGATGGTCAAACGCAATCCCGCCAAACTAAATTTGCTGGTCACGAAAAATAAACGCCAGCGCTTCAAAATCTATGCACCCATCAATACTAAATAACGTAAATTCCGCCGTTCCGCTCCTCTAGCACTTCTCCAAGGGCTGCTATAGCTTCCGTATGCCCTGAGCTCCACCCCAACTGTACACTAACACGAACGTGCCTGAGATGTATCAAATGCTCTGTGGCCGTGAAAATAGCTCCCGGCTTGATTTTGTCGGTATGGCCCAGCATTCCCGATGAAACTAAGGTGAGTGTGCGTAAAGGATGGCCATTGCGCACGACGTCGTGAGCCACTATTTTTTTGGAAAGGTAGTCAACG
The DNA here is from genome assembly GCA_030555755.1 of Wickerhamiella kazuoi. Lineage (NCBI taxonomy): Eukaryota > Fungi > Ascomycota > Dipodascomycetes > Dipodascales > Trichomonascaceae > Wickerhamiella > Wickerhamiella kazuoi. The sequence goes on along the minus strand of JANIVI010000026.1, from coordinate 30,180 downwards.
CTGGCACGCAAAGTCGAGAGCTGTGGGCATACTGCCAGAGCGGTATCAAGAGCAGTTGAGTCAAGCTGAGGAAGGGGGTATTCAATGGTTAGATGCTTCAACTGAGGCCCCAGGCGCTCAAGTGCAGCCATCAGCGCTTTCGTAGTCACATGAGGGCAGTTGGACACACTGAGCCGCGTTATTGAACTGGGGAACTCGCATTTCTCTACGAAATCCGGCGACAAACCACCAGCAAGGCCCAGACTACGTAGTCTGGACGGCCATTTGAAATCGTAGCGCTCACAGAGGATAGATGAACGCGGGAAATTTACCGCTTCCAAATCACTAAACTCGTCGATCGCCTTGAAGAGCTGAATGAGGTCCACAGTCTCCGAGACTAGACCGAGGTCAAGCACTCGCAGCCGAGAACAGCTCCGCAACGCCAGCAATGGAGAAAACCCAAAATGCGATTGCGGAGCCACAAACTCGAGCAGATTTAGAGAGCAACGCCTGAGAAGACGCGCAGCAGATGAGTTTTTACCACTCTGAATAATGCCAGACAGATTTAGACTTTCAACATAACTTCCAAAGCGTCTATTAGCAGAAATTGCATCAACAAATGCCTCAAAGTTCCGCGGACTAAGTGTGGGGCGTCTGTAAAGCCGTGGCAAGGCAGAAATGTACCATAATCGATTGACCAACAGCATTGAGGTCGGATCTTCGACATAACCCGCGATAATAAATAAAATTTCCAAAGGCAATTTGCTGTTACCTGGTAAAATGTCCACATAGCCCTTCGGGCGTGCTTTTGTACCTCTTGACAGAAGAACCAACTGTGAGAGAGGCTTTTCTAGTGAATATGCGTCAAAGTCCTGATCAACCGCTACATTGCCGTCAGCCTCGAAATCTGCGGCGGTACCCACCTTCGATGCCACACCCACTGCTGAACTGGCGCTAAATTTTTTGTATGGCGCTTTGATCTTGTGCGCGCGGCGCTTGTTTGCCATCGCGGGGCGATGGAAGCTTCAGAGGAAGAAGAGGCGAGAGACCACCTGATGATGTCACCTAACCCTACAGAATGGCCCGAGCTAGAAAGTAGTAGTAGTGGTAAAGAATAGAATTAAAGGAATAAGTATCACGTATCATGTCATTACTGAAAACAGAATTGGAAGCCCTGGGCACCTTGTTTAATATCTTGCCAACTTGCTTTTGTTTTAATGCGCACTTCCTCATACGCCTCTGAGTCGTGCTCCCGAACCAACGCCATGAAGCGGTCGTACAGGTTTGTGACTTTCTTGAACCCAGAGATTTGTTCCGGTTTTTCTCTAAGAAATTTGCACACATGTCTGAGATGAGGACGAGCAACAAAGTTCCCTGTGATCGCGACGCTCGTCTCGAGATTGACCACTGCGTGCCACCAGCCCGAGGGTACGTACATGACCTCACCCGGGCCTGTGAATCCGTGGCAAAATCCTTCTGACTTAGTCGCAGCAATGTATAAGCCACTAGCAAACCATTCGGCTAGTGAAACTGGTGCAGTGACCTCACTTTGGTCCGCGTCTGTCCACACCCCTGGTGGTGGAAGATTGGACGGGAACATGATCCAATACTTTTTTCCAGATATCACAGAGTTCCAAGCGCTGGTACCATTAGGATCTTTGTGGAAAGTTGATCCGCTACGCCCGGGGCCAACAATTAGCCATTGGTGGTCAGGACGGTCCTCCCCGAATAAGCTGAAGAAATCACGCTGGGCGCCAAACACATCTGGTAAGGGCGTCTCAAATGCCAACTCCTTATGAGCCCGTGATCTACAGTCGAACAGATAGAGCGGCGTCTCATCGACATTTTTCTGAACGTACTGTGCGTAGATGCGCAAGGGCCAGTCCATGTACTCTTGCCTAAACACGTCATCGCCAAATCTGGTCACCAGATCATCGAGCTTCCAATCAGCGATTGGTTTTTCTAGCCGAGCAATGAAGGGCGAGCGAAATAACTCCGCATCAAACCTAGCCACCGTCACCTCAGACTCATCGTAGTGAGCAATCTGGGACGAGCTTCCGCCTGCATTTGGGTCAATAAGAGCCAGATAGTCGATTTGCGTCAGCTCGTATGGGCGGTGTAGAAAGTCGGAATAGACGAAACCGGACGCATCAATGATTGCCTCCTTGTCTTCATCAATACCAAGTAGTGTCCTACGCCAGCTTCCTCTCCACGTCCTCTCTTGAGGATCAGATCTGAACATCGCGTGTTTCCATAACTCATCGAACCAGCAATATGCGAAAAATGCCTTAGATGTGTATCCGAGATTCAAAAGATCCTCCTTCGGTAGCTCTTGGACCAGGTACATGAGCAGATCATCAGAAAGCACACCGAAGTGACCTAATGTGCTTCTCCTCAAAGCTGCAGGATCACTCGACTCCAGAATAGCATTGCCGCTAGGCAAGACGCCAAGCGGGTGGGTAACTATGTTTCTGGCCCGCTTCACCCTCGTCATGGGCTGCTAGATTTCAGGATGACAAACTGACAGCTACGATGGCCGTAGCCCGAGACTCAGGCAAGAGTACGATGAGGGACTATAGGGGCCATAGCGGTCGACTGTGCTATAGATTGATTGTGCAATTCGCACAGCGATCCAATCGGCTTAAATCGAAGAATTTGGCAAGGCGTTGTGGCCTTCTATTTACAATGATTTAGTGACGCTCTCACCTTTGTCGTCAATTCTTTTTCAGCTTAGAAGCTTTCTCTGGGACAGGCAATGTGCGAGGACGGCGTAATACATATGCTTCCTTATCAGAGAGCCGTTCTTGGAACTCAGAGGGCCTATAGAGCCGCTCTGGATAATTGAATTGCCTGTCAGCATCAGTGGATTGGCTCTCGGCAGCTTGACCCGCGATGGTGTCGGTGTTCCCAGGCTGTCTATCACGGAGACGCCACATTTGCTGTATCTCCCCAACACAATGCATACAAAGAGCGTGAGCCCGCTTGTAATGACCGCAGGCCGGGCATCGGTTAAGATTCCGTAGTGGCTTCGTCTGATTATTGCCGGCGAGCTGCCGTTGCCGCTTTTTGCGATGCGATGTTCTTTTTTTCGGAACAGCATCAAGAACAGCGGTGTCGGGCAGTTCCTCTCCCTGACTCCAAGGCCAAGACACACGAATGCGCGGACCCTGGGCTGGCGCAGGCTGGTCCGAAGCTGATTCGCCTATCCGGCCCTGTCCGCCCAGGCCGCCGTAGCCGCCAAGCCATTTCTCAAACGGGCCTAGAGTAATACTTCCGGTACCCGCTCGGCTGGCGAGCGCGAACTCGCTCATAAAAAGCCTGAGCATAACTCACAGGCAGCTCTTGTAGGAGGGAAAATGAAATGTCAGCCAAACTCCATCCATTTCGGGGCAGAGAAACCCTCGCTGGGAGATGGCCCTTTCTCGGCGGATATTGGGTGTAACAACGGATTGTGCCTCGCGTCTCCTTCGAAGAGAAGACCTGTTACTTCAGCGTACGTAGAAATAGTCAAACTTTCAAAGGAAGACATCATCCTCAGTAGAGATAAGAAAAAACTCCGCTGGTATCTCCAACTTAAGGTGAAAAAAAAAAAGGTCGTACCCGGGTTCGAACCGGGGTCTAAAGGAATTCTCTTGCTGAATCAAAACCTTGTATGCTCACCACTACACCATACGACCAAAGTTAGTCAACAAATCGGTTAGGATAATCTTGTAAGAAGTCAGCGACTGGCTTTTCTCTTAACGACCTGTATCCCCTTGCTTGACTTCAAAAGTAGTCTATAATATCAAATATCAAATATCATATAGAAGCCTTTTACGTACTATGATCAGCCTCAAAAAAGGTCGGCACGACAGTACAATGATTTGGCAGGTCACTTTCTGTTGGCAGAGGGCAAGCGCGCGATGAGTGTGCTATACAGCGTTCTTAGTAATCGGTATCGCGCAGTCGCGTCGTAGCCTCTTTCAGAGGCGTTCTGCAAGACGTCAAACCATCCCATAGTGAGATCTCGCAGGATAAACATCGCGCTTCCCTTGGCATGGCAGGGATTAAAGTGAGAGCCGGCAAAACTACACACGTAGCTAATTCCGGGATCAAACGAACATGGTTGAGCCATCATGAGATACCGCGTAAAACAATGCATGGCTCCATAGGCCTCATCACAATTGCACTCTACGCACATGGTGCTTCGCTCGACCAGGTCACCCCTGTCCTCATCAAGATGCTAGCATTCATCTCTCTGTGCGAGCTTCTACGCTTCCGGTCGCTTAGTTTCAATAGGGCCTACATCTCCGTCGTTGGCCCGCTGATGCGTGAGCGCGAAAAACAAAGGCGGGCAGTCAACGGCGTTATCTGGTACCTTGTTGGTCTCATCGTCGTCTTTTCCATTTTTCCGAAAGACCTGGGCTTGATTAGCGTGCTCACCCTCTCATGGGCGGACCTCGCGGCCTCGACAGTCGGCCGCGCGTGGGGCAGGCATACTCCCAAACTAGTTGGCGATAAATCGCTTGCAGGGACCCTTGCAGCATTTGCAGCCGGTGCTCTGTGCGCTTTGCTGGTATATGGCGATCTGTTACCTCGCTACTCAGAATACAACTCGAGTGCCGACATCTCCTGGCATTCAAAAAGTAGTTACTTGGGGCTCTCTTCAGTAGCACTAGTTACTGGTCTGATCGCGGCATTGGGTGAGCTGTTTCCCATAATCGACGACAACATGAGCATTCCCATCGCGACAGGAGCGGGGCTCTGGCTGGTTCTCAAGCTAGCCGCTATTCCCTCAGCATAGCCTCAGTCGTATGGCCGCGTGGCTCAAAGCATATATAAGTGAATTAATTCCCCGGGCAAACAAGATGCGCTCTTGAAATAGAAGCATTCAACCATGCAAGGAACTTTTACTCTCTTCATCGAGAATAGTCACAAAGATCTGCGACCTTAGCTACATGTACTTATTATAATGCGTGCCACTTAGTAGAAAGTGGACGGGCGGTGAGGAGCGTAAAGGGACTTGGCCTTCTGGACGCGGTGGGGAAGAGGGAACTTGAGGTCCTTGGCCAGCAGCTGGCGAATGTAGGGGCGCTTGACGTCAGCAGACTTCTCGATCTCGACGACCTTGAGGATGCGCACCGACCGGAAACGCGAACGGTGGCGGGCAGCCATGTCCTGGTACATAGCAGCCACGGCGTCCGCGCGCGTCAGCTCACGGTACTCCTTGTACATGTTGTGGATGCCAGAGCGCGAGTCGTAACGCAGCCAGATGCCGAAGTTCTTGACCTTGGTCGGGCGCTTCTCGTGAATCTGGTTGACCGAGATGATCTCACCGTTGGCCTTCTTAATACGGCGCAGCTGGGTAAGATAGTACCAGAAACGCGACTTGGCGACCACATCATTAGGAGCAAAGATACGCATGCGATACAGCTTAGGCTCGGGCTGCGCCTTGTTGGGCAGGTGCCGGCCGATAACCTGGTACTCGTTCATGCGACCCATGGTTGATGTCTAGACGCTTTCGAGTCCTTCGAGTCCTAGAGGTAGGCTCGAATGGCAACTCGTAACTGATGTAAGCCCTAAGCCCTTTATACGTGCGCTAATACAGCGTCTAATATGATTAGTCACTGGTGCGTTAATGATTACGGATCGTGACAACGGCTCGAAAGAGAGTGTAACGTGATCCGTGAAGCCTTGAGAACGTTAAAGGCTGTCCTTGTACTAGAACGTATCCTGTTTTAAAGCATATAGGACCGTAATAATTGAAATATCGACCGAGTTGTGTTTCATTCTGTCATTCTGACGACACGAGGACCTAAGGCTCAAGCCGAGATGCTTCGTGCTAGCCTCAAATAGCGGGGATCGCGGGAAATGATATCAAAGGCCATCTTGCAACAAATTTCGACCCAGGCGTGACTGGTATGTTGCTGTCAAGATTTTAGACTGACCTTTGAGCACGAAATGTGCGCCTAGTGGTGACACTTATAAAAATTCTACGGGTTGCGGACTGATTTCTTGCATTTCTTTTTGCCTTGCCTGGTCGTATGAAGCCGAATCGACGCAGCTCTGTGAAGTCTCCCGTATCCGTAACACTAGTAGAAATTGCGGATCGAGGGCCATCTGCATTGTTATTAGCCACGGTCGCTTCGTTGAATGCCCAGAATCAGCCAGATACTTTGCACACACTTGCCGTCCGGTAGCCACATAATTGGCCCAGCCTCAGCTTTAACACAGGCGCTCAAGAAACGCGATGTATGTAGGATGGATCGTTGTATATAGTCTATAAAGTACACGTTATAGTGGTTTCCGGACGACACGGACTTGAGTGAGTGGCAATTTCCACGCGAGCGTCGGACACACAGATCCCCTGGTGGCCCTTCTGAACGGGCATGAAAGCCACAGACTCGGTATCTAGTCACGCAGCCACCTTTCCTGCATCGCTCTTGAGCTGCTCGGCCGCATTATCGGCAGCGCGCTGGGCTTTGGCAATCGAAGTGTCTGCACGCGAGGCCAGGTTCTGGAATCGGGGCACAATCACCGAGTAGACTTTGGCAGCTGACTCCTGAGCAAGCTGGCGGCCAGTGGCAGCAGCGGCATAGACGTTTGCAGTGATAGAGGCTGATTTTTGATCCACACCTTGGGCTTCAAGCTTTGACGCGTGGACAGCCTTGATGTGATCACGCGTGGACACTTGCAGCGAGGTGGCAAGGGGAGTGGCGCGGGCTGCAGCAGTCTTGACGAGTGAGATGGAACGACCAACCTGGGAGCCGTCCTTGGATGGCAGAGCCGCGGCAGCCCCTGCGTTTTCGCTGGGCAGATAGTCGACAATGATACCCTCAATGCGGTCGTTCAGAGGAGCAATGCGCGTATTGAGCGTGGTAGCCAAGAGCTTGCCCTGGGAGTCGTAAACCTTAACATACTGCTGTTTGGCAGCGGACGCGGCGTCACTGACAGGCTTGACGATACGCGCATCCACAGCAGATGTGGCCTGAGCGCGGATGGACGAAATACGAGACTGGGCGCCTTCCAGCAAATCGGCAGGCTGGACAGTCTTCAAGGCGGGAAAGCGGCTGTCGAGCCCCGTCAGCACCTTATCACCAAACTCGTCGGCACGCTTGAGCGCAGGCTCAGCGGCCGCCGCAAGAGGGTCCACAACGGGTCGGGTACGCTCGTGAACGGCGTGGAGAAGAGGTACAGCATTGGAAACGAAGATCTTGACAACAGGGAATGATGCTACCAGGCCAGCGACTGCCGACACTGCCGGAAACGTGGCCAGGTGCTGGACAAATGCTGATTGCGATGATTGCAAGGGAGTGGCAACGACGGGAGCCGCCGGAGCTGCGGGCGCAGGTTGCTCTGTCACAGTGGTCGACATCGTATGATAAGTAGGTGAAGATGCGAGGGATGTCAAGTTCCTTCTTCGCAGAACAACGATGTGCTGTGAGAAATATGCCTTGCAAGGTCGTGGCCCCCCTAAATACCGCGCGTGCTGCCGAGCATTAGGGTTGGGTTTAGTGTCACAAGAAGGGTAGGGCAAGCCAAGGCATGCTACATTTGGCACCACGCAGCAAGTACTGCCCCACAAGGCAGTTCGAATCGTATAACCAGCCACTATCAGAGGCTTACACCCTATACCTACTGATAGTTATAACTATAAGCAAGCGAATGCTGTTACTGGGGTGCCTCTTGGAGCTGTGCGAGTACAGCTGCTCTGATTGTCAAGCCGTGACGTACCGTGCAGCTTGAGTGATCACATGAATATTAAGATGCAGAGCGCTGCAGCCCGTGACTCGGCCAATACATCACATCAGTGGGCGCAGAAGCTGACTAGAGTAGCGCTAGATGCTCAGATACTGCTATAAAGCACCTTTCTATGTGAATGATGCCAAATGGCTGGGTTTTTGGCTCCAAAGGTGGACCTCCTCCCTGCTTCTAGGCACCCGCCAGCACCCGCATAACGTCAAATCTGCAAGTTCATGCACCACGAAAATCCGTTCCGGAGGGGTGCATGAGCCCGCAATGACGTGCAGCTATGGGGATCGGCAGTGACTGAAGTCGCAATGATCAACACCTGCCGTGACCAGGCAGCATGACTTTGGCAGAACTCACGCCTGAGACTGCTCAAATGTCCAGACGAGCTATTCGATTATATGCTGGCAGAAGTGTTAGTACGCTGGGGGTCGTCAGAGATCCAATGGCAGTCATGCAAGGGAAGATGTCGTCATCAGTAGCTTTGTCCTTGCTCGGCAACCAGGCACGATCGGCGTAATCTGGAGCTCGACGCACCCGGAATAGCCCCCATAAAAACGTCGAGAGCGCACTCGATTACCCCATGAGCAAATCCCCTTCCCACTTTGATATATGCCTGGTGGTTTCGTAATTCGCTCTTCCATTTAGTGGGCAACTGCTACCATTGATTCACAAACATCATATCTACTACTACTGATAACGTATCCCGGTGACGTCGAGGTTTAGGTGCGTATCAAAATGCAGGCATTTGTGCTAACCCACGTGTGCCCCTCACAACTCTATCGCACGGATCAAGCTCAGGGGTCTTAAAACAACGTGCTTTGTCAGGTCTGCAGGTGGTACTGATCCAAGTGGCGACCGTTGCGAGCTGATAAGTGCTGCCTGCTCTGTTCGCTGGATAGGTGACAACCCTAACCTGAGACGCGACCCGACGGCGCGGACTTGGGTTCGTGGAGCACCTTGGCGTCTTGACTCCTCAGCTCAGAATGGGCGCCACCAAAGTGTTGGCGCCCAGGAAGGCGATCGCCAAGCCAATTCATAGAAAGAAACGAGGTTCCAAATCCGGGACTTCGCGAGCTGCACACGAGGTTATACCTGACCTTTGCATATCCACAGGTATGCCACGCAGTACGCCTCGGAGAAAACCCCTCAATGACAAGGCACTAACTCAACTCTCAGCAATAGGACTTGAGTCCTCTCCTGTACTTCAGCTTGCAACACCCGAAGAAGGTGCAGAATATCCCCTATCCGCGCTTCCAGGGCACCCACGAGGTAGCTCCAAGCAGCCCACAGAAGGCGTACGCACACAACCTGACCTCACAACAATAACCGTCAGGTCCACCGGCACAAGTGCCGCTGCCTCTGAACTACGAAGGTTGCCGAGATTACGCACACCCTCTTCACCAGGACGCGTATGTGTACCACATCATCATGAGGCGCTTCCTGGCCCGCCACTTTTGAAAGACGCTTCCCACTTTGACTTTTTCCGCACTCAGCAGCATACTGCAGGTGCGAAGCCTTCGAATCTAGGATTCTATTCGGCTGCAGACCTGGAAAAGTATATCAACGCTATTCCGCGTCAGGCGCCGCGGCGCAAGCGAAGAGCGGTTCAGCGACAAGTCTGCTGGTCAGATGAACTCGAGTGGTGAATTCCTTGCTGCATAAACACTTAGCGAGATAATTTTGAAGGAATACCAGCTTATTCAGTTTGTAATTACGAATTAACGATCATTAACTAAATGTGATCCATGCCAACGCAACCCAGTGGAACTAACTTGGGTACTTGACACTATTGATCACCTTCATAACACAATCGAGACTCGCAGGATTCAAGTTTAGATCGCTCGTCTGTCTTCGTTACAGAGAATTTCAGTGTTTGGACTCCTGGCAGTCTCGATAGGCTCAGGCTGAACTGAAGCGGATGCTGACTCACTGAAGATGGGAGCGGAGACCTTCTCGCGCGGCCCGCACACGACCATCGATACCTACCACCGACCTACCGCTTGAGACTGTCTCTCTGTCCAAACAGTCAGGATGGTGTTGGCCGATCTCGGTAAAAGCATTAACCAAGCTCTGGGTAATATAACCCGCGCTTCTGGTGATGTCGATGAGGCTGCTTTGGACTCGATGATCAACGAAATCTCCAGGGCTCTACTTCGCCATGACGTGGGCCTAAGTCAAGTAGCCCGTCTCACGAAAAACATCCGAAAGGCTGTCAATCTCAAGGAAACACCACAGCAGCACCGGAAGCGGGTCATTCAAAAGGCCGTCTTCGACGAGCTGGTGGCGCTTGTCGACGCTGGTGGTGAGCCTGTAAAGCCTAAGAAAGGCAAAACCAACGTCATAATGTTCGTGGGTCTGCAAGGTGCGGGTAAGACAACAACTTGTACCAAGTTAGCTGTTTGGCATCAGCGCAGAGGATTCAAAGTGGGCCTAGTTTGTGCAGACACATTCCGCGCGGGTGCTTTTGACCAGCTAAAGCAAAATGCAACTCGTGCAAAGGTGCCCTACTATGGATCCTACACAGAGCCTGATCCTGTTGAAGTTGCACGCGCTGGTGTTGACAAGTTCCGCAAAGAAATGTTTGATCTCATCATCGTAGACACGAGTGGAAGGCACCGGCAAGAGCAGGAGCTCTTTGATGAGATGGTACAGATTGGCGCAGCTGTTCGCCCGACACAGACTTTGATGGTCCTGGATGCTTCAATTGGTCAAGCGGCCGAGTCTCAGGCTAAGGCATTCAAGGAAGCATCCGGCTTCGGTGCAATCATCCTCACAAAGATGGACGGTCACGCAAAAGGTGGTGGTGCTATCTCTGCGGTGGCTGCAACTGAGACTCCGATTGCTTTCATTGGTACGGGTGAACACATTCACGACTTTGAGACTTTTGCACCCCAGCAGTTCGTTTCACGTCTTTTGGGCATTGGAGATATCCAGGGCCTAATGGAACATGTCCAGACACTCAACTTGGATCAGAAGGACACGATTAAAAATATTCAACAGGGCGTATTTACGCTGCGCGATCTCAGATCGCAGATGAGTAACATCATGAAGCTCGGTCCGTTATCTAAAGTGGCCTCTATGATACCAGGTATGGCGCAATTTGCTGATCAGCTAGGGAACGAGGACTCTGATCGTCGGCTGAAAAACATGATCTTCATCATGGACTCAATGAACGAGAAAGAGCTTGATTCTGATGGCCAGCTGTTCAAGAGCCAGCCCACCCGTATTGTCCGTGTTGCGCGTGGCTCAGGTACCTCTGTGCGCGAGGTCGAGGAAGTGCTATTCCAGCAAAATATGATGGCAACCATGGCCAAGCGTATGGGCGGAAAAGATGGTATGATGGCTCGCATGAAAGCGATGCAGCAAGGTAAAGGTGGCCCTCAGATGGAGGCCATTCGCCGCCGCATGCAGCAGATGGGCATGGGAGGTGGCCCCGGCGGCCCCGGCGGTGCCGGCGGCATGCCTGACATGAGCCAGCTCGCATCGATGATGGGTGGCGCTGGTGGCCCAGGTGGAAGCGGCATGCCTGACATGAGCCAGCTTGCGGGTATGATGGGCGGCGGCGGCATGCCCTCAATGGGCGATATGATGAACATGGTCAACTCGAACCCTATGCTGAAAAACATGATGCGTCAATTTGGTGGTGGGATGTCCTGAGAACTTTCGCGGCCACACACATTAGCATTGTATACGCCAAGTCGCGACAATTCGCGCGTTTGCCAGGGACTCTTTCTAGGCTAGACGCTGTCGCTGTCGCCCGCTGGCTTGCTTGCCATCGAAAGCTCGGGGAATTGGCTACCACCTAAAGACTAAAGGCCTCTATCACAAAGACTCAAATTACATAGCCAACTGAACAATGGACATTCTTGTCTTTGCTCCGATCTGCCGATCATTCTGAAAATGGTGGTATGGCCCTCGAGTCGTAGGTTGGCACTGATATTGAGGCTCTGGTATCCATATATTTGCGATTAAATCGAAGGGACTATTTCTCACCGTCCAAGATGTTTGTATCGAGTCCGTAGAGGTAGATCCGCGCGTCCTTGGCAGCCACAGCCAGCCATGCGGCAGGCAGCTGGCGTAGACGGCGCCGCGGCGATCCAACTACAACCGAGAGATCAGCCAGCACCGGACCTGCAGCAAGCTCGAAATCGCCAGCCAGCACAAGAGTTCCACCAGTGCGCCACAGACGCACATGGCGGTCCCAGCCAGTCGTGATGGCAAGGCCTAGCTCTGCGCTCGTGCGCACGGCCGCTGTGCCGCGCACGCCTAGGCGCGTTACGTCGTGCTCGAGATGCGCATCAAGAGACGTGCGCACGAGGGATTTATCGACCGCCGCCGAGAGCACCGCCGCGTCACCGGGCTCAAGCGCAAGTGAAAGGATGGGATGCCGGTGCGCCCGCGTGAGCCAGCGAAGCGCGCCCGACCCTGTGTCGAATGCAGCAAGGTGCCCAGATTCGTACGCAGCCAATAGCATTTCCCGCGACTCGACAAAAAGCAGGGCCATCACAGTCCCTAATTTGCTGCGCGCATCTGCATCTGAGCCCGCATCGTTGATTTCGTAGTCCGACTCGGTCATCTCGTCTATCAAATCGTTCTCAGATGGCACCAGGCCCTGAAAGGGCCTTGCAAAAGGGCGTAGCGTGTAGACATCTATTCGTTCGGCGCTCAGCGTTGATGGGACAGCCACGCGCACCCCGTCACCACGTCCAGCGAGCGCGGCCATGCAGAACGTCAAAGCGTTTACGTCCTGCGCGTGCACGAGCCAAGGCTTGATGTGTTCGGTAGTTTCCTGAGCACCGGCAGCGAGGGGATCAGTTGCATAGCGTCCGCCCCGATCCAGGCGCCAGACTCGCAGCTTGTTGTCGCGGCCCTGCGTTAGCAGCAGTCGCGGCGGCAGGGGGGCGGCATCGTCGCTCTCGGGCTCCTCGGGCAGAAAGTTCACGCTGATGATGGCGAGTGCGTGCGCCCGCCAGATCGCAATGGGGCGCCGCGTCTCCAGGTTCCACCATACAGCCCAACCTTCATCATCGCCTGAGCATAGCTCAAGCCCATTGGTGCCGAAATCGAGCGACGTGACGGCCCCTGCATGCGCACGAAGCGCGGCCACTGCGCGTATTGCCGGCGGCTGTGGTTTTATCAAATTAGAAGCACGCGCGAAAGCGGAGTTTGCAGGCCGCCGATGGCCCCAGTGCACCACCGAGTGCACCACCGAATCAGATATTTGGGCAAGGGGAAAGCCGGGTTCTGCAATGTGAGTAGGCTGCCGTCATTCAGCGTCACGGCGCTAGCCTGCCTAAACCTAGGGTAGCAATAAGGTGCCCGGGGCAATCATGCATTTGCATCAGGGCAAGGGAGATTGTGCCACTGTGCGCCGCCCCCCACATTCTATCTATAAATCATATGCTCTGCTTCCGTCGCGGGTGCTACTCACCCACGCTAAGTCGCATCGCCAGCATCCGGCCTGGTCCTCGTAGCTTTTTGAAACAACCTCTTTTTGCACGTATGCCGCTTGTCACAATTGCCTCGTCTTTCGCAGACGCTCTCAAGAAGGAGGGTGTCTTTTCAGATGTGCTCGACCCTTTCGAGCAGCGTGCCGTACTGAGCATCGCGTATGGAAAACAGGAGGTGTCAATGGGTAACACCTTATCTGTCGCAGAGACGCAGGAGCTCCCCAAAGTTGGATTGACGTTCCTAGACTCGGTCCCGGATGCATCTTACACATTGGTCGTGACCGATCCCGATGCCCCTCGGCGCGGTGACCTTAAATGGTCCGAATATGCCCACTATGTGGCCAGTGGCATTCGTCCGGGGGTCAAGGAGGGAGAGCCAACGACTCTAGATCTCAGCAAGGCTACCGAGCTTCTCCCTTACCAAGGCCCCGCTCCTCCGGAAAAGACCGGTAAGCATCGCTATGTGACGATTCTTTACAAAGAGGGTTCTTCCAAGCCCGAGGCACCGAGCGACAGGCCCAACTGGGGCACTGGCCAGCCCGGTGCGGGTGCGCGTCAGTGGGCTTCCAAACATGGTCTCACCCCCGTCGCAGTGAACTTCTTCTACGCCCAGAACGAAACTCAGTAGCAAAGAACTTAGAATTTTCAACAATTCCCTGCTGTTAGTGTTATGAGCTGCTTCGAGCTTTGTATAGGCGTCTTGAGACAGCTTTGCTGTCTTATCTGCGCGCAGCGGCGCGTGTGCCCGCAATTCTGCTCTGTAAAATCTTGAACAATAACAAACTCTAGTTTAACCAAATCCTCGCTATTGCTGAGCATTGCTGAGTTGGTTTCGCGACTCATGGACAATGCCTCATAGTGTTTCAAAGCAGCGCACTCACGGACGCTAATTAGAATGCACAAGGGTTCACCTCGAATCATGTCGCGATCCTTTTGCTGATTTGTTATCATGAATGCAAAATAATACAGAATTTACTTGCTCAGCCTGGAATATGTCATGATGCTGCATGGGCAGGTAGTTTTGGCATACCAACGCGCCACTTCTTTAGATGTTCGAGTACGACAAAAGTCACAATGGTCTGAGGCCCAAGACGTACAAACGCGGGGGTCCAGCCGCGGAACAAGAATCGGAGACCCTCGCGGCGCACCTGGTCCATCACAAGGCGAGCTGACAACTTCTCACGCGAGTTCATCGCCAGTGTCTTTACTACATCAGCTGGCGAGCAGACAGTCGTAGCCACGAGGCCAGCCCACATGCTAGCAGCGAAAAACGTTGTCTGAGCTGTGGGGTCAAGGCCAGCAGTGTGTACGAGCCACTGCTTGCCTTTATCATATGAGACGACCTGCGACGCTGTCATGAGAATACCGCGAACGGCGTTGGGAACAGCGCCCCGGCCGAGTGTGGCGAAACCCTCGTTGCGTACGATCCGGACAAGCCCGTCGATAGCGTTACGGTAATTGCGACGTTCAGAAGGTGGCAGTGCCTTGTCGTTCTGCATGCGCACGTTCACAAGATCCGCCGGGTTTCCTACGAGCGAGCCTATGAGCCCAGAAAACATCGAAATCGGCAGCAGAACGTAAGTCGGTGGCGTGCGACCGCCTGGTCCCGATGCACGCTGTTTAAGAGCCTCATACACGCCAAATCGCGCTGTTGTGTATGTGGCCTGTCGCAGTATTGAAGCGCTCAGCCCACTGTACACGCCTCGTAGCCCGTCAGTGCGTGCAACGTGCACGAGCACACCCAGCATACCGTCACCAGGAACTGCGGCCGTTTGCATCCGCGCTTTGGCGAGGTCAAGCGGATGCGTGCAAACCGCCGCTACGACGCCGCTCGCGCCGCCGTACCAGAACGGGTAGTTTGAGCCCATGCTGGTCCGTACGCAATAGATGCGCCTGCAGCACGCCCGCTTAGAACTGTAAAAAGATTAGGTGAGCTGCGGTTCGCCATCGAGCGTGGTGTCAGGGCGGAACGTGTGTAGTTAGTTGTTGTTGCCCTACTCCTAACAAGAGCAGTTCCCAATGGCCCAATGGCAAGGCGTTCGGCTACGATTTAGTCATACCGAAAGATTCCAGGTTCGACCCCTGGTTGGGAAGTATATCCGGGTTAAAACCCCGGCTTCATTTTTGCTCTTATTGGGTCCTCTCATGCGGCACACAAGGCTCACAAGGCTGATTGTAGTGACGCGCGAGTTTGCGAAGTGCTTCTTTGGCAGGATACCAAGCCAGACACAGTTGACGCTCGCGGCCTCCAAGACTGGCCCGGGTGGTCTTCGTTTTAACATTAATTAATTCATACTTCGCAAGATTCGTAAACGCATAAGCTACCGAAGCGGTCCCGTGCCGGCTGCCCATGAGACTGGGCGGCAGGCAATAAATACGGGGAGGGCTTGCGCCTGGCCGGCAAGCCGACCGCAGCGCGGCCGCCCGCGGCTAAACCCCCACGCTGCCGTTGTAAGCGCCGGCATAGTCGAAGTCGGCGCTGTGGTAATCGGGGCTGGGCTGCGCACCGGGCGAGCCCTCGAGCTTCATCGATCCATGGGCAAGCCCCGGCGCTGTGCTAGTCTGGGCCAGCGAGAAGCCTGGCCCGGGCACCTGCGAAGGCCCCACAAGCTGCGGCTGGCCCTGGAGCGGCCCGGGGATCGGAGCCCGGCCTGCCACCTGTGGGAGCTGCCCCGGTAGCTGGCCCAGAGAATGCTCGGGGTGGCCTACACCGAGGCCAGGACCAGCGCCCGGCTGGCCAGGGGCGGACCCTGGGCCGGGGTGCCCGCCGGAAAGTGGGCCAGCGTGACCGGTCACGACCTGCCCAGGAGCGGGGAGGCCAGACGAAACACCGCCCTGCGGTGCACGCCCAGCAGCGTCGTCAGCACCTGTTGCGTTGCTCGCCGGGACGGTCTCTTCCGTCGCCTGGTAGCGTCGCGGCTGCGACTCCTCCCGCGGGACAATGTCGATGAGAAAGTCAAACATGTCGGACTTTTGCAAGGCCGTAGCAATATCGCTACGCTGCAGCGTGCGGCGTTTGGATTCCTCGGCGTGTATCCAGGCCCGCATCGTGAGCTCGGAGATGAAAATGTCACAGCCCTTGGCGAAGAGAATCGGCGCCTCGGCTGAGATCATGCGTACGTCAGAATCAGTCTTCATGACTTTTTTGATACGCGCCAGCGGCAGAGCTGTCGACTTGAACGCGTCGTCGGCAACGCCTGCCTCGCCGATGCGTTCGATCTGGTCGATCGCGCGCTGCCAGTACGATACAAGCTGTGCCTTATTCGCACCTTGGAGACCCTGCGCAACGTTGGCAAACGCGTCGTCCTCGCCCAAAGGAGCGGCGTCGTAGCCGTTCTCGTATTCGTCCTCCTCGTTCATGCGGCGACCACGATAGGTAGTGAATGTGGGTGTAGGGTCGGAGGCGGACTAGACGGTGTTCGTGGGTATGCATCCGATGGATGAATCAGATATGACACACCGAAGCAGAAGCAGGGCAGGGGCACCATGAAGTGAAGGCATATGTTCTTAGGCTGGGCAAGGCAAGTGGGCTCCCCTCTTGGTCTTGGGGCGCGCCGCCCCGTCAGCGCCTGGCCCCCCCCTTCTCCCCAAGGCCCTCCGTGGCGGACGAGTTTGAACAACCTCCCAGCCGCTGGCCGTCCCGTCCTCACCTCACCCATGTTGCAGGCGGTGCTCAACACGCGGTCCGGGCTGGTCTCGGCCGCAGACTACCGCAAGTACCGCGCGCATGCGGGCCGCAGGGCGGCAGCGTTGCGCAAGCGCGCCGGCCTGGCTACGCGGCCCTCGCGCACGGCGTCACCACGCCCGCGGGCCGCGGACCAGCCGGCGCACTGGCAGATCGAGCTGTGGCTTGCTGAGCGGGCCTGGGCCGCCGGGCGCGAGATGCGCGCCGCCCTCGATGCGAACGACTCGAGCGCGCTGCGTCGCGCTGCCAAGACACGCCTCGCCAAGGCCGAGAAGCACGCCCAGCGTGCCGTCGATCTCGCTTCCGGCCTGAGCTCCACCGCAGACGCCGGTGCGGACCCCGCGCCGGCCGCCCTCACCCCTGACGAGCGCCTTGGGCTGCTTGTATTTGCCGCGCTCGTGGCCGGCGACCATGCCGCCGCGCAGCACAGCTGGGGCCGGCTAGTCGAGCTAAACGCACAGGCGCGCGTGGGGCTCGAAGTACTGGGCAGACGCAACCCGGCTGCAGCAGCCGTGTACTCGGACACTATTGCGAGCACTGTGGACCCCGCGCTGCGCTACTCGCTTGCGCGTTCAGGGCGGGCGCGCCGCGCCGACGTCCCCCGCGTCGCGCGGCAGTTGGTCGCAGCCTCCGAGGCACCGCTGGCTGCTCTCGTGGCCGAGTTAGACCCGGCTGCGCTGCGCGTCGACGCAGCGGCAGATCCTGCGCAGCAGCTTGGCGTGCTGCAGTGGCGGAGCCACACCGCCTCGGTCGCGGATGCCGACCTTGCGCAGCTGATTTTGTCGGCGCGGGCCCTTGAGGACAAGCTCGATGTGAGTGCAGGGCCAACGGCGTTTGACGCCCTGCTTCTGGCCTGGCAGGAGGCTGCGGACTTGGTTCACGAGATCATTGTGGCGGCGGAGACGCGCGCCGGTTCTCGCGGAGGGGCCGCCGACGATGCCACGGGCGCCGACCAGGCAAACTACATCGTTGCGACTTACATTGACTACCAAGTGCTGTGGAGGCGCATCCAGCGCGACAGCCTGCTCGAGCAGGCGCTCACGAAGGGCGAAGGGTCAAAGGCAGATGGCGTTGCTGGTGGCGATGTGCTGGCAGTGCTGCGCGATATTGTGCGTTTGTTGGACACGATTTTGCAGAGCTGCGATGAGATGGCAGAACTCCGCGGAGTGTTTAGTGACGAGGAGCTTGCACAGTCGATCGAGGCGATGAAGGCTTATTTCGGAGCTCGACGCAGTGCGGCGCTCGCCCAGGCGCATCAACAAAACGACCAGCATGCGGCGGCACTGGCACTGATTGTAGCCGCAATCGCGAGGCTCGAGGCGGCCCCCACGTTGACTGCGGAGTTGCCGGTAGCCGGTGCCGACGTTGTCGCGTTATCCAGGGAGCTCGCGCAAGCTCGCGTGCGGGCGCATGGCCTCGCCGCTGTGACTTCTGGTTTCGAAACCGACGCTGAGGAGTCTGCTCAGTCGAGTGACGTGTACATTGCTGAAGATCTCACGCGCTACCCACGCGGTTCGCCGACTGCTGTGCTGAGCCACCTCGCTAACGTGCGTCCTCAGCCTCGCGCTGTCCCCGTCAAGCCTGTCTTTTATGACATTGCTTATAACTACGTCGGTGCCGATGTAGTGCGTGAAGATGCCGTCGCCACGCCGAAAGCGCCCGCCACACTCGAAGCCACGCCTGCTGCGCCGCAGACGCCGCCTGCCGGCGATGCCCGGAAGCGCAGCCTTTTCGGCCTTTTCAAGGGCAACTGAGCTCCTGCAGAGCCGCAGGAGGTACATAGAAAAATATTGTCGCGTAAAGTTTTCGGCAATGCCGTTGTTGCGCGATGCCCATGTAGCGCGAGCCTTGACCTTGTCTGGCGCGGTCCGCTCTCGGGTCCCCTACATGCTGACTAGACTGGCGACGACCCTCAGTCTAGCGACCAGGTGTCAAAGGGCCGTCCGTCAGGAAGTTCAAGCTTTGTCCTGTGCTCTTCCCCGTGGTGCACGAACTTTTTTTCCTCCTAGAAAAATGCCATCACGCTCGCCCCGACGCGCACCGGGTCCGCTAGTGTGGATCGACTGTGAGATGACCGGGCTGGACCATAAAAATGACCGCATCATTGAGATCTGCTGCCTGCTCACAGATGCTAACCTCGAACTGCTTGAACCTGCGGGGTACGAGGCAGCCATTGCCACGCCTCAGGCGGTCCTTGATGCCATGGGCCCGTGGTGTCAGACGACACACACAAACTCGGGCCTTATCAAGCGAATTCAGGCCAGCACGGTTTCGCTGGAGCAGGCTCAAGCTGAGCTGCTAGCGTACCTCAAAAAGCACCTTGAGAAGGGGGTTGGAGTGCTAGCGGGCAACTCGGTGCATGTGGACCGCCTCTTCATGCTCAAAGATTTCCCTGAAGTCGTCGAGTACCTACACTATCGCCTCGTTGATGTGTCCTCCATCAAAGAAGTGGGTCTTCGTCACAATCCGGCACTTATGCGTAGCGTGCCGAGCAAAAAAATGGGCCACACCGCCAGGGCCGACATTCTGGAAAGCATCGACGAGTTGCGCTGGTATACCAAAAATTACCTGCGGGGCCCGGAGGAGGGCCCAGCGGCCAAACCGGAGGAGCTGCCAGTGAAAAGACCGGACCTGCCGACTGTCAAGAAGGCGTCGACAGCTAAAGTTGAGGGAGCTGACCCGATCGGAGAAGATGGTAAAAAAGTGGCTGTCGACAACGATGAGGCTGAGCCTCGTGCGGTCAAGTCAGATTCGGCCACAGGTCAAAAACGATCACTCGAAACGGGCACGGATGAACGCCCGCGCTCAGAGTTGAAGTCCTCGAAAAAAGAGTTGTAGACACCACGAAAAGCCCTGCGGAGGCGCAGGAAATCAATAGGCTAAGGTCTTAAAGAGGGATTCTGTCAATAAATATATGCTGCCTAATGCTTAGGGCCTAGCCGTGTCACGACTTTGCTTTGGTCGGCACCTGCTTGAACATATCGAGCACTGAGCGGTTGCTGGCGGCCGCGAGCTTCGCTTTCGCAGCCTTGGCCGACAGAGCCGGGGCAGCCTTGCGCTTGTTACTACCCGCAGCCGCAGCTGGCGCTGCCGGCGCGCCGCGCGTCAGTTGCTGTACAGCCAGAGCCTGTGCACGCGCTGCTTGAAGGCGTCCCACTTCTGCATGCAGCGCAGTGAAGTTGAGCGCGGTCTCAGCACGCGTGAGCGCGGCATCATTCAGCCAAGAGGCAATGAAACGAAAGGCAGCGTAACGGCGTACCTGAGAATCGAGAGCTGGGTCCAGTGCCACGCTGGGATCAAGGGGCGTAACTGCACGGAGGAAGGGTGCAAGAAAGACCGTAGGAAGGTGCGGAATTGTAGTGGTCATAATTTTGTCAAAAAACGCGTCAAGCTTTGTAGGCGAGAGCTCGTACAGGGCGTCATCGCCTTCCCCTGAAACAGTACAAACGCGCGGAAGGTACTCAGCGGCAATATTCGTGGGTAGTGGCTCTGTATCATCGTCGGCCGAGAACTCGAGCAGAACGTCGAGAGGGAGCGGCGCGCCAGCCTGTGCTAGCAGGGCCGGCAGAAGAAGCAGCGAAGGGTGGACAGGCACCAGTGCTGTCAAATTTCCGGCACCGATAGCGCCCTCGTTGACGTCGCCCTTGTCTTGTACATCTGCTCCGGCATTTTTGACTAACAGGAGCGAACGCTGCACTGCCTTTGGATGAGCCTCTTGGTCAACCGTAAGGAGCTGCCACACCTTGGTGAGCCCTGCGGCAACGGCGAACTTGGTCGGTGCACCTGTCCGCGGGTGCCGCAATGCAAGTATGCGCAGATCGGCGCCTAGTAACTCCGGCGGCAGTAATAGCGTCGTCATAGCCAGATGGACAATCGAGCACGAGGCTTGATTCCTCCGATTAGTTACGCGCACGCGTCGCTTCGAGCCTTGTGGTTAGGGTCACAGCCCTTGCCCAGACACTTGAGCGGCCACGCACTCGCCTGCTGCCCGCAGCACCCTAGCCCAACATTAGACCCATGGTGGTGAACGTGCGAGGATCCGCGCATTGTACGGACAGTGTACCTCAATAATTCCATCAGGCAGCACGGCAATGCAACATAGAGGGCAGGTGGGTACTCTTATTTTGCCTCGCCTCGCATACCTGATCGAGCGCATTGAGCTCTTTGGCTGAGGGTGTTGCGCAACCTTATGCTCAGCTGAAAGCCAGCTCGACGCTATATAAGCAAGCATCGGCCGAGCGGTTGGGGCCTGGCTACACATCTCATCCCGCAATCAACAATGGTAAGTACAACTATGGGAAGGCATGTTTGATGCGCATGGCGATTCTCTTGTATTGCTCTTAGCTGCATTAATCGAAAGTCCTCGCCAGAGATTGCAGCTGCACTGCGACCCTCAATCAGATTTCTAACGCAGAGCGATACAGGTCTCCCGTCTGGGTGGGAAATCAGACAGAGTCGCACTCGCAAAGTTCCCTACTATTTCAACACGGCCTCTGCCGAGTCCAAGTGGGAGCCTCCGGAGGGCACTGACCTCCCGAAATTGAAGGCCCACCTCGCCGAACACTTCAGCAATGGCGACGGCTCTGGTGAAGGGGCCCCGAAGATTCGCGCGTCACACCTGCTCATCAAGCACGCCGAGTCGCGTCGGCCGTCCTCGTGGAAGGAGGAGAACATCTCACGTACCAAGGACGAGGCGAAATCGATCATTCTGGGCCACGAGGCACGCATTCGCGCCGGCGCCGCCTCGCTGGAGGAACTGGCGAACACCGAGTCTGACTGCACGTCCGCACGCCGTGGTGGTGACCTCGGCTACTTTGGACGCGGCGAGATGCAGAAGGAGTTCGAGGATGCCGCCTTTGACCTCAAGCCGGGCGAGCTCAGCCGTGTGGTCGAGACTTCGTCTGGCTACCACCTAATTGAGCGCACCGCTTAAGATTAACACTCCGAGTGGTAAATCAGGCGCGCATCGTAGTAGGCTAGTTAGCTAATGTCGCCAGATTACGTCCCTGCCCTTGAGTCTTGATTCTCAGGGCTATTTGGGGCGCTGCAAACGCAAATGTTAGCACATAGGCGAAGCAGACTTCGAAATATCATGTATTATTGTATTGAAGGAGATCTACGATCCAAAGACCCTCCAAGTTGGTTCTTTCTCTGTAGACTGTGCTGGCTAATTACCCAGCACTGGTGGAGAGGCTTAACCGGAGAGCAGATACCAGAGCCTTACAGCCAAAACAATTGGCAACAAAAGAGAGAGAGAGAGGGAAAGAGACAGAGAACTATGTACGGCGGCTTCGCCTTCGGAGCGACCTAAACATTTTTCACTTATGTCGACTCCCAGTTTTTCACCACAGCGTCGCGTGCGCTTACCCCACGAGTGAGGGGTCACCCTGCATAGCCTCACGTCTCAGGCCTCTTGGCAGAAACGGACCCGCGCGCAGGTAGCGCTCTCCTTAAGTCGCGGAAATTTGTTGCGCGAAGAGCGGAGGGCTGGGAGTCGATGTGGGGCCTGCCGTTTCTGCGTTCTAACGGCCGTCAGCGCGATGCAAATATGATTGTGGGGGAGATCCGGCACTGCGGCTGCATGGAGTCTGCGACATTACAACAGGTTGGGGCGCATAACGTGATCGACAAACTGCGGTCCCGTACGCGGAGCCACACATACGAAAAGATACGAGGACTAAGCCAGTTACCACAAGACCAACAATCAACTACTGTTGGACGTATTGCAATGAGGAAAGACTTCTTGGGTGATGCTCTTGCGCGTGGCCAGCTCAGCCCGGTCGCGTTGCCACGGCGACCCTAACACGGCGCGGCAGACAGCCCTAACCCAACATCCTATGTCGGGCCAATCCCAAATGCCGGGCCCTGGAAAACGGCCGCATATATAGCTGGTCTATGCTCCGCCGTCTCGCAGCACGCCTTCTCAGGACAAGTGCCCCGCAAGTCGCTCCCTCCCGTCTTTTCTCGTACACACCGTCCCGCATGTGCTCTGTCCACTCTGGTGCCGGCGCCGCCGCCCCTGCTCGCCAAGTTCTTCCCGCGGACGTGGTTCCCCGCCACTACCGGCTGCGACTTGAGCCTGATCTCGAAAAATTCACCTACACGGGTACTGTCGAGATTGACTTTGATGTCAAGCATGCCACGGACTCCATCTCGGTGAACACTTTGGAGCTTGAGATTCAGGCCGCGGCTGTTGACGGAAAGGCGACGACCTCGTCGAGCCGTGATGAGGATGCGCAGACGACGACCTGGAAGCTCGCCGAGCCGCTCAAGGAGGGTGCTCAGGGTACACTCAAGGTCGAGTTTACTGGTACGCTCAACGATCACTTGGCTGGCTTCTACCGCAGTGTCCACAAGGATGATGATGGCAAACAGCACGTTGTGGCTACCACACAGATGGAGCCGACGGATGCGCGCCGTGCTTTCCCGTGCTTTGATGAGCCGGCTCTCAAAGCTACTTTCGACGTCTCGCTAGTTGCCGACCCCAAGTACACGGCGCTGTCCAACTCGGACGTCAAGTCGACCGAAACGCTTTCGTCTGGCAAGGTTTTGACTCACTTCAACACCACGCCCAAAATGTCGACCTATCTTGTCGCGTTCATTGTTGGTGACCTGCGTTATGTGGAGTCCAACAAGTTCCGCGTGCCCGTGCGCGTCTACGCCACCCCCGGCCTGGAGAAGCGCTGCCAGTTCAGCGCGGATCTTGCGGCAGAGACTTTGGCTTTCTTCGAGAGGACTTTTGACCAAAAGTACCCTCTTCCGAAGCTCGACATGATTGGCATCCACGACTTCAGCGCTGGCGCGATGGAAAACTGGGGCCTTGTTACGTACCGTCTTGTGGACTTGTTCTATGAGGAGGACAAGGACTCTATCGGCACCAAGATTCGTGTAGCCGAGGTTGTGCAACACGAGCTGGCCCACCAGTGGTTTGGTAACCTGGTGACGATGGAGTGGTGGGACGGCCTTTGGCTCAACGAGGGTTTTGCCACATGGATGTCATGGTATTCGTGCAATCACTTCTTCCCGGACTGGAAGGTCTGGGAGACCTATGTCTCGAGCTCGTATCAGGGCTGCCTGGACCTCGATGGTCTGCGCTCTTCGCATCCTGTGCAGGTGCCTGTTGCGCGTGCCGACGAAATCAACCAAATCTTCGATGCTATTTCGTACCTCAAGGGGTCGTGTGTCATTCGTATGGTGTCGCAGTACCTTGGCGAGGACGTGTTCATCAAGGGCATTGCTGCGTACCTCAAGAAACACGCCTATGGCAACACCAAAACGGACGATCTCTGGAATGCTTTGTCCGAGGTTAGTGGGAAGGATGTCAAGCAACAGATGGACATCTGGACGCGCGATGTTGGCTATCCCATTGTGACAGTTGAGGAGACTGCTAATGGTAAGGTGGCCACAGTCAAATTTACGCAGAACCGTTACCTGGCGACAGCTGACGTGAAACCTGAGGAGGACAAAACGGTCTACCCCGTGTGGCTGGGTATTCGTGGCGATGACGGCAAGGTCGATTCTTCTAAGGTGCTCACTGCTCGTGATGCCAGCCACGAGATTTCGTCTGAGTTCTACAAGGTTAATGCGGACCAAAACGGTATTTTCCGCGTCAAGTACCCTGCTGAGCGTGTGCAGAAGCTTGCGGAGGAGGGTGCTAAGGGATCTTCGGGCCGTCTGACGACCGAGGACCGCATCGGCCTTGTAAGTGACCTCAGTGCTCTAGCAGGGGGTTACACCCCGACTGCGCCGCTGCTCTCGCTGATCAATACCTGGAAGGCAACCGAGACCGAGGCTAACGTGTGGTCGATTATGCTGCGCTTCCTGGCCAGTCTCCGTGGTACCTGGATGTTTGAGGACGAGGCAACCTATGAGGGTATTCGCAAGTTCCGCGAGTCAATCGTCGTGCCCAAAGCCAAGGAGGTTGGCTGGACCTTCGCTAAGGATGATTCTGTGCAGCTCCAGACCCTCAAGTCTACTCTATTCAGCGTTGCTGTAGCCGTCAACAACCCAGAGTTCGTGCAGACAGCACTCGACATGTTCGCTAAGGGCTTTGACAACGTGCACGCGAACCTTCGTGACGCCGTCTACTCGGCGGTTGCGCAGCATGGCACCGAGGCACAGTGGGAGCAGCTCTTTGACCACTACAAGGCGGGAACTAATGGTCTCAGTGCCAACGTCGCTCTTGCTTCGCTGGGTCGCACCAAGAATTTCGACCTCAAGCGGCGACTGCTCGCGAGCCTGCTCGACGGAACAGTGCGTACGCAAGATGCTTTCTATGTCCTGAATGGTTTCGCTGGTGACAAGGAGAGCCTCGAGCTCGCCTGGAAGTGGTTGACGAGCGAGTGGCAGAACATCAAGGTTCGCTTCCCGCCGTCGCTTGGCCTGCTTTCGCGCTTTGTCGGCATCCCCGGTGCTTTCACGAAACAGAGCCAGCTAGACGCTTTCGAGAAGTTCTTCGCCGACCAAGACCTCAAGGGCATTGACCAGCAGGTTAGTATCTCGCGCAACCGCATCCTCAAGAGCATCGGCTGGCTCAGCAAGAGCTCAGACGAAGTCGAGGCCTGGCTCAAAACCAACAAGTTTCTGTAAACACACGTATACTGAGACGACAGAATTCAGCTAGATAAACAAAATTCAACTCATAACTTTCGACCATGGCCATTAAGCATAGCTGATTTTCTCTGTAATTGGTCTTTGTTCAGTCCCTCTCTAAACGCTGGTGCCTCGTTCTGCCATGTCTTTACCTACAGTTGCCCCACACTTCTTGCCTTAGTCACATGGCGGACTCCGCCGCCGAGGAGGCAGAGGACCTCCGAACGGCGAGTAGTGTCGACAATTTTATCCTTGAGCTTGCTCTAGATGGAACTGTGCGCTATATATCGCAGACATGGGCCCACCTGGGAGCGGTACCTGTTGAGGAGATAACCGGGCGCCCTATCAGCAACCTTATTGTTGGCCAAGCGGCAGACAAACGCGTCTTCACTGATGCTCAGCTAGAACTGATGAAGGAGGAAGAGCGCAGTACGCGGGTACTCTTCAAAGTATTGGGGAACCTGCCTCATGAGCGGAAATCTGCATCAACTGGACAGCCCACGGCGCCCGTAACTAATAGCCTCACAGCAGAAAGCGGCAGCCCAACTCGGCCGTTCAGCACCTCGTTGGGCTCAATGGATTTCGGTCCCTTCCCAGTCGATCAGTTTGAGGCTCCAAATCAACCCACTGTTGAGATTGAGGGCCAAGGCATCCTTATGGACCATCCGGATGGCCACAAGTATTCTCTCTGGGTGCTACGACCATATCAAAGGCGGCAAGGATACGAGGCACTGGTACTGCCTGAAGCACTCAAGCGAGCGGTTGGGTTTGGCGCCGAGGTTCTCGTATCTTTTCTCGAGATGCTTGGACAGAACATTCGCGCCGGGACAAGCTTTGTTCCCACACCGCCGCAGGAACTGTGCCGCATCTGCGAGCGCTTCATCCAAACGTGGTATTTTGAGAAGCATACATCTATGTGCATGATTGAGTCGCGCATTGAGGACCGAATCATCGAGTTTCACGAAGCACTCGTTGAGCACCGTACGCTGCTTATGTCTATGTCTAACCGCCCTCCAGGGCAGTCAGCATACTACAAAGGCCTAGCATTACCATCGATGACGAAACCTCGCTCGAGGTCTGCAAGCGGTAACAAGTTCGCAGTACGTGTATCCTCGCCGCTGGCGGCCAGGCGACGCGCAGAAGAACCCCGCAATGCGGCACTTTCAGGTATGCTGGAAATCACAGAGACAGCCCTGGCCATTGAGATTCCGGAGGATGCGCAGTCGTCACATTCGTCACAGACGTCTTCCAGTGCTGCTGCCGGTAGCCCCGAGAAGGAGCCGTGGGTGGGCGGGTCGCCTTCGTCCTCCACTAGTCACACCTTGGTGCATCCGAGCCTGGGCGATGGGACGCATGACAAAATTTCCACGGAGTTGGTAGAGCCTCTCAATGCGGCTGATTTCGAAAGTCATTCGACGAATGATGTGGGTGAACAAGGGCACCAGCCACATGGCGATGATACGCTGAACTCGGATGCTGATGCCACTGTCGTGATCAATGCGCACCGTCGCTCCTTCGAGTCCTCGGACGAGGACTATAGCCAGTTTGATGAGCGCCTCTTGGATTTGATCAAGCAAGTTGAAGCTTGGCAGCCGCCGCCCACGGACAATTCCGCACTACGTGCGCTTGGTGCCGACACTCAAGAGCTGGTAAGGAAAAAGGCAGCGGCAGTCGTGAGAATGAAGCATTTCATTCAGTATGCGCGAAGGCTACATCGCGAGATTGAGTTCCTGGTGGACGAGGCTATAAGCAACACAATCGCAGCGGCGGATAAAGAGGCAGAAATACAGGACGCACCGGCCACAACAGAGGCCGATACGTCCACAGATCTGAACCTGCCACTTGTTTCCGATACTGAGACCGATGCCGATGATGCACGTGTATTGAATGACCTTGGCTCGAGCAGATCTCGTGAGTTAGTCGGCGAGCTTGCAAGCGACCTCGCCAACGAGCGCCGGGCGTCGTCTGGGAGCGCATCCTCGACGGCGACCAGTGGTGATCGGCGCACTGAGCCACCTCGTGCATCCCTGTTTATGCCTGTGCCCGGGCGTGCCAACATGTCGCCTATGCGACGGCGATCCTCGGCCACAAGCCAGGGTGACTCCCCTAACTCGTCTCCGAGACACTCACCACTGCACTCTCCCAAACTGTCGCCGTGGCCTGCCGCACCTCCCCATGGAAGCGGTGCCCATGGCTCGCACCGCAGCATCTCGTCGCTAGCGCTGGGTGCTCGCGTCAGTACATCTGGTTTGCCGAGTGGGCTGGCTCTGGGCTTCACGGGTAGTATGCCATCGCCTGGTGCGCAGTCAGCGTCACCTATGAGTTCATTGACTTCACCTCGACACAGGGAACGCAGTCAATCGTCCTTATCAAGTCACTTTGGGTCGTCTGACGAGGAGGGTCGTCGCGCAACAAGCACGAAAACGACCAATGTCCCTTTTAAAGCGCAGCCACCGAGTATTCGTGACTATGAGATTATCAGACCTGTCAGCAAGGGTGCGTTTGGAGTCGTGTACCTAGCGCGGAAACGACTCACTGGAGAATACTTTGCCATTAAGGCCTTGAAAAAGTCAGATATGGTTGAGAAGAACCAGGTTGGCAATGTGCGCGCCGAGCGCGCAATTATGATGTCTACGTCGGAGTCGCCGTATGTGGCCAAGCTCTACTTCACATTCCAGAGCCCAGGCTATCTCTATCTGGTGATGGAGTATGTACATGGTGGCGACTGCGCGTCACTACTGCAAGCACTGGGTACACTATCTGAGGACTGGGTGCGCCAGTATGTTGCAGAAACAATTGTAGCTGTCGACTCACTCCATCAGCAGAATATTATCCACCGAGATCTCAAGCCTGACAACATCTTGATCACAATTGATGGGCACATCAAGCTGTCTGACTTTGGGCTCAGTGTGAAGGGCTCCAAGCGGCGTAACGCCCGCTATCAAATTGGCGCTGGTACAAGCCTTGGGACGAAAGCAGGTGAAGGGGAATCAGAGCTCCGGGACCCGCAAATGTCACCGCGTGGTCCGCAAGCTAGCGGTATATCAGAATGGAGCCCATCGGCATCCGTGGAAAGCTCAGGTAGCTACTTCTCGGATGCTGTACTTGGAAAAGAGCCGCCTCCGGGTAAGCGTCATCGTTTTGGAGGTACGCCAGACTATTTGGCACCCGAGACATTGCAAGGACTTGAGCAAGACGCAGCCACGGACTGGTGGGCGCTGGGTTGCATTTTGTTTGAATTCTGTTATGGATACCCACCCTTCACGGACAATACGCCGCAACAGGTCTTCGAGAACATCTTGGCCAGGCGCATCGCATGGCCCGAACTAGACCCTAAGCATGATATCCACCCAGATACACGCGGCCTCATTGATGGGTTGCTAGATCTGGATCCCACCAGGCGACTCGGTGCTCGAAGCGTGGAAGAGTTGAAGGAGCACCCTTTCTTCGCAGGCGTTGACTGGACCCATTTATTTGATTCGCGAGCACCATTCACACCTCAGATCCGGGATGCCGACAGCACGGACTATTTCGACCCGCGCGGTGCTGTCATGGAGGACTTCGGGGACAATGAGGAGGTGTTCGACGGATCAGCGGGCAGCTCACGCGGTAATTCATACGGTGGCGGGTCGACTGGGTCAATTCGGCCCGGTGATGCTTCTCGGCGCGACTCGAACGATTCGGTTGCCACTCGTCATAGCGGACACAGTACGGCAAGCAACAGCGCCGTGAGTACGCGTAGTCTGACGCCTGTGCAAGTGGAGCCCTCTGCTGTGTCCGGAACTTCTGCAGGTGGGACCTTCGAGTCACTTCCTAGTATACGCACAAGCGGGCTCGGCACCTCAGTCGGCAGCGATTCTGGCACGAGCAGCAGTGACCCGTTTCGTTTCCCTGCGGCTCGGCGGCCCTCGCGATTGGGCGAGAGCCCTGGAGACGAGTTTGGTTCGTTTTCTTTCCGTAATCTGCCATTGCTGGAACGCGCCAACGCTGAAGTGATCTCGAAGCTGCGTACCGAGAGTAGCGGAAGGAGACTGTCAGTATCGTCTTCGCACCTTGGCAGTCCTGGCACATGGAGCGAAAGCTCTCCACTGTTTCCTATGGCCGACAACAGTCCAATATCGTCCGACACAGAGGATGCGCGCAGCGCAGCGCTGTTGCGTGTCAACCGCCGGCGACACGGCTCGCGCAAGTCATTTTCCCGGCTTGCCTCCACTGGCTCAGGTGGTGCAGCCGCGGCCGCCGCGACAGTGGCTGAGACGCCCTTGCTGCCATCGCTCGATGTTCTTTTGGGGCTTGGCGCCGTGCGTGAGAGGCAGAATATCGAGATTTTGCTCGCACGGATGCAGTGCCGTGCGGTTGGGTGTACAAGCGCAGACGAGCTCATTCGGCGAGCGCTGAGTCCTGTGCGCTTTGATGTGATTGTGCTCGATGATGAGCTGGACGCTTTGCTGAGCAGCGCTGAGATTGCACGCGTACTCAAGGCCACAGTGAACACAAACTCGGCAACGCCAGTACTGGTGGTTGTAGATGGCGAGCCGGCCGAAAGTTCGCAGGCGGCCGGCATCGGGAAGCCCTTTGCTGGTGTCTTGCGTGCGCCGGTCACTGGCTCCGCACTGGCGGAGTGTTTGCGCCAGCTAAGCCCTTGACCGTGAGCGGCCTGCGACATGTGTATGATGAGTGGAAACTACGCAGGGGAGGGGCACAAACATGTCTGCGGCTTTGCTTCCGTTCAGTGGTAAAGTT
>JANIVI010000268.1:0-10030 GCA_030555755.1 Wickerhamiella kazuoi | reverse complement strand
GATATGTGAGAACACACACATGTGCAGCGAGTTTTTACGCACATTCCTCTAGAGCTGTCGATATACGAGGCCAGTCGAGTCGGAGAGTGCTTGACACCATGGAAAGGAGTTTTCGTTTGCGTTCATAGAGCCGTTAAAAGGGCGGACGCGTGCCCCGTCTCTATCATGACCACGCGCGGAGCCGGCTGCGGAAGCCTGCAGAGCGCGGGCAGGTGCATCTTGTTAAGCAGCACCGCGACGATACAAAATCAATTCATAGTTGCATGCTGGTGAGGCCGCAGCTCCACATGCATGCACCCCGTACGACGCCACGTACGGCGTCCAGCACAAATTACTAACACAGGCGTTTGTCTGGCTGGATTAGGTGAGACGCGATAGAGTCAGCATGATTACTAGACAGGCGCCGCCCTGCGTTGCTTTGAGCTCTGTTTCATCCACAATCAACGCTGGGGTCGCATATCTCACCTCTTGGGTTGGGCTTGGTGAGTGTGTTTGGCTCAACCTCAGAGTCAACCTTTTCAATCCTCTCCTCCGCTGTGTAGACTGGTCGCCGGTCTTGCGAGGTTCACCGACCGTGACTCTGCTGCTCACAGTCTCCTCTCAGGTGCTCTCGGGTGCTCTCAGGACTGACAGACATGCATAAACCGAAAATCATCTTGACAACATGCGAGTCTACTGGGTATGATGCCCTCGTTTTTTTGAAAATCATCCAAAGTCTTGACGGCTGGCCACAATATCCAGGAGCGGAAGAAAGCAACTAAGTGAGTGGCAGTAACAGATCTTCAGCAGCTGACCTAGTGACTCCCTCAGTAAATCCCCAATCAAGCTTGAGCTGTGTTCATGTTCAACTGATAGAACTAAAGCAAGGGCCTTACAGATCAAGTGCGAGTATTCTCAAACTGACCAACGGCGTGGCAGCAAAGGAAGTAGCAGCGAAGCAGTGTTTGGATGTTGTCAGAGAATGAAAAGTCTGCTTGTACTCGAAAGCAAAGGTGGTGCGAGCTAGCAGATGAAACGACCTGGTTCCTCTGGGTAGGGGGCTATCGGACGCGCCGCCTGTTCTAGCCACAACACAGCTCTCCCTTTGTTCAACACCTGGCCAGAACCCAGATTAAAACCGCTGTGTCAGTTTGAGGCAGAACAGCACAAGCCATTGGCACGCGACAATCAGCGTGTGACAGGATTCATAAGGCCCCTGATGACAGGCATGCGTACCGAAGGCTTTTCGCACTTCGTTGCGGCTATACCCTGCTTGATACTTTATGCTTGGGTAAGGGTTTCATGCGAGCGACCGCGCGCGGAAACTGCAGCATCCGCCTGCAGGCGCATATTTAAACACCCGGCGCAGTCCGCGCGCTTTTCCAACTCTACTATGCCTGTTGTCAAAGATCATTCCCTTCACAGCGCCAAATCAGTTATCAGCAACAAGGCGACCTGCATCGAATGCAATGGATGTGGTACGAGCTCGAATCCTCTCCTGGTTCCCTATTGCAAGTGTAAAGACGCTCACCTGCTTCACCGTGGATGTCTGAACAAAATGCAGCTGCATGCGCTGCCTCGCTGTGCAGCGTGCCCTGATTGCTTGGAGCCTTGGACTTACTATGTGTTTTGGGTTTACACGCAGCAGTACGGGATGCTACAGGATAGAGGACCTTTGCAGATAATCAAAGTGATGAACGAAAATGAGGGGCGTATTCACAAGTTTAAGGGCAAAGAAGTGGACTTTGCGACCTCGCATCGCCAAGGCAGCTCGACTGTAGCCGCAGGGAGCGCGAAAAGGGCTAGATCTGACTCAGAGTACATTATGACGCCCGTTGCCACGGCGGAGAACGCATCCCTTCTCCTGACGGACTACCAGCACGCGGAGAACGACGTTAAGCAGTTTCTAGAAGATGTGCTTCAAGATATTGAAAAACTTGATCCGGATTCCAATAAAATCCGGGTCCCCCCCCCTGATGTACTCCTCAAGTTGGAAGGGCGTGATGGTGACAATAACCGCCAGCGCCCCGCCAGGGCCTACGATACTTATAAAAAAAAGCTCAAGAAGGTCGTCAATTCTCTTCCTGTGATCAGACACATTCTTGTCGAACGTGCCGAAGAAACTGAGCAGCTAAAGGCTTTCAATGAGTATCTGAACCTGTTCGAAAAAGCAGTCAGCTACCCTATTCTATCGAAATCCCCCTCTTCACTCCAGGTAGAAATGGCATCTTTCGCCCAGTCGACAGAAACTGGCTTGAATTCCGCAGACGAAGAGCTTCCGTCCTCGTTGCAACCCTCCAACAACATCGATGGGCCCCAGCGTACCACGTCCCCTCGACTAAGCTCGGGAGCGAAGTCTTTGACAAGCGATTGGCGTGCCATCGATGCAAGAGTTCGCGTGAAACTCGCAACAAGCAACAGCTCTTCAGCTAAAACGGCTCTCGACCTATACCATAAGGATAGGAAAGACTGCTACGATCAAATCGGAGATCGCGCACAAGAAGCCAGACGCTTTCTTGCTTAGCTAGCGCATTTCACAAGCGCTGCGAGCGTCTCGGACTGCTACTGGGACAATCCTAGCGCCACCTCGTGTAATCAGTGAGCCACGCATAGACCGGTGGCTTGCGGTAAACAATGGGTAAGCCAGACTCTGGGACCGCGCCTCAAGATTAATAAGTGTTAATTAGTATATTAGTATTTTCTGATTGGAAACAATCTCGTGTGATTGCGGCTCGCTACGCCCGTCAAAATAAGAAGCTGGGGCAATTCCCGCGACTGAGAGTTCGCGTGAGAAGATTTTGGGGTAATTCCCCGGACTGCAAGTTTGCATGCTTAGGCGCAGTTGATTTGGCGGGATACTGGGGGCTTGTCTTTGTTTATGCGTTGCCACCAAAGCATGTTCCTAATGTTGTGTCTCAGCCACTCCAGAGACCGAGGTAAAGCTCCCGACTTTGACCGAATACAGTTATTTCCTTTTTAATTACGTAATCATATTTACCTGGACCATATCATCATCCTTTAATCCTCGAAGTTCATCCTGCCCATCATGGGGTCATTGGGTGCCCTCATTACGTCAACAGTGTCTGCTTTGGTAACACGGGTAGGCTTCAAGATTGGCTTGGGAGACGCAGGCGCCACGTGATAGTCACCAGGCCTAGTCTCATCAGTGCGTGTGATCCTCGCGAATACTTGCTACCAATATTATTTCGACATTACTGAGGAACTAGGCCACAACTCTCTTGACCAAGCTGGCCTGCAAACTTGGAGAATCTGCGACTCGCAATTCGCCCGCAGAAGTCGCCTCACAACTCTTGTGTACTATCTGTCACAGCAGAAATGGCCGATGATGTGAGAGGGGAATGGCGCCGAGCCTAACTTTATTGCACGAAAAATAAATGTCAGCACATCGGGCTGAACTCTCATGCTCACTGCACCTGGCAGTGCCGAACAGTCCAGCAGTGAGCACTCCAGCCATGTGGCGACCATAATCACGCCCGAAGACTGTGAAAGTGAGCAAACAGGTCCACCTGGAGGTCATCAAGCTCCGCCTGTGGGGTCTGCCGCGATGGCAGATGCTGCAGAACTTGACAAGGGCGCACTGGATGCGAACTGGCGCGCAGCACAGAGAACCGTGGCGAACTTTATTTTAAGCGTGCTCACAGAGATTGGGCAGCCAGCTGGTGAACTCGGTGATGATATCGCAACGATCTGAACAGTATCTAGAGACCTGCCCGTGATTTACTCGTTGCGGGTAAGCAAGAATCACATACCACAAGCCAATCCGTGCTCTTGGAAACGTTTTAAGATGGTTGGTTCAAATATGTGCTCTTACGGAGTTTTTTGATAGGTTCAAACCACGCGCTAACACTGCCACCGCCGCCGCCAGGATCTCCGTCCCGCCCGTCGAGTCTGTCTACGCGCGCTACAGCGGCGCCGCTACCGGCTCCACCGCCACCGCCGCCGCTGCCGGCTCCACCGCCACCGCCGCCGCCGACAGCGCAAGACCCGCCGCCGCCGCACCCAAAGGCTGGACCGAGTCGCGCGCCAACCGCGAGACGCGACTCCGCCGCGAGCGCAGCGAGATGGTGCGCCGCGCGCGCGAGCGCCTGCTCGCGAAATAGGACCAATCGGGTGTCTCTGGCAACGGGAACTGAGATCTCGCCAAATGCATGTCTCGGGTGGCCCATTGTTGGGGCAAGGGCGCAGAGGCGAGCCTCACCTTGCAGCTGACGCCGGTCGCAGCCTCCCGGACGACAGCCTGGACGCACGATGATTGTTGAGACCAAAGGTGCTCGAGCGCAGAGGACGTTGAAATATTCGACCAGTATGCGAACACGCGATCCATGCTGTTGTGCGTTCTTACCACGTCCGGGAGGCGCAGACTCTCGTCCGTGTTGGTGATGGACAATCCTGACTCTGTCTGCCGTACATTGCAATGAGGCTCCGATCGATGCTTTACCCGAATCTGGGGTCTGAATCCATGCTTGTCTGTTTAGGGCAAGGGCGCGGCCATGCATTGCGGGCGCGGAGTTTCAAATGCGTGCATGGCCATCCCAAGCTGCACGTAGTTTCTGCCTCAGAACTTCTGAATTATGGGTATTAAAGAAAAGCTCGCATCCTTGAAGAGTGAATCGGCGAAATTGAAGCGCTTGTATAGACTCTTGCTGGCTGGCGAGCTCGGAAAATTTGCTAAAGTTGCTCGCATTCAACTGGAATACACCGACTCCATATACAATGAGGCTGCAGCGCAAAAGTGTCACATAACTGCGGAGGCAGCTGCTGCGAAAGTTGTGGTCGCTGTACTTGTACTGCTCAATGAATTGAGCCTTGAAGACACCGCGGTCGAAGCCTATGAGCCGATTGTGGGTGTGGTCGCAGACATTCTGCCGGCCCTCCTCGCCTTATTAGCTGAGCCGGTTGAGCCGGCGAAGGTAG
Source organism: Wickerhamiella kazuoi (assembly GCA_030555755.1). NCBI lineage: Eukaryota > Fungi > Ascomycota > Dipodascomycetes > Dipodascales > Trichomonascaceae > Wickerhamiella > Wickerhamiella kazuoi. The sequence goes on along the minus strand of JANIVI010000268.1, from coordinate 5,116 downwards.
CAAGCGAGGCGACGGCTATTGAGGCTGGTTTCATGTCGCTGCACGAGGCCTCCTTCTGGTTCTCGCGTAAATCAGCAGTCCAAACCCGTGTGAAGGAGCTTCAGCGCCAAATCAAGGAGGTTCGTAAGCAGGTTTCTGACTTCACGAAGCGTTCCGAGGACCTTAAAACGGAACCTCCTGAAGTCAAACGTGATACAACGGAACCTCCTGAAGCCAAACGTCTCAAGTCGGAAAATAGTCAGCGGACTCACCTACTTGAGGCTCCATTTGAGAAGCTGAAGTTGGCAGCGACGCAAGTCTCCAAGCGAACTAAGCTGGAAGCAGAGCTCCATCTTCAGGAGTCTTGGACTCCTAAACTGTTGGATATGGCTAAGGAATGCATTGTGCGAGCCCGTGCAGTGCTGCAGGAACGTGAAAATGATCTGCATCGTTATTTCGAGCGGCTCACAGCGCCCTCGGAATGATTGAGCCGGGCCAGCAACCTGATCAAACTGATGTCTAGGTCCCCATCGCACGCACCGCATATTTAGCAGCATAATCCAGCATCACCGCACTACGCAGATCGTCATAGCATATAATCAATGAAGTCATTTGAAAGGTACCAGCGTGTCCGAGCAGCCTTCAATAATTGTCGCATCCGTCTAGTTATCCTCCGCTGTCATCGACCACGGGGTAACGTCTAGAAATAACCCGATCGTAGGCAGCGCCCATCGCCCTGTCCGCCTGACGACCGGCCCGAGTGGCGCCGCCCACACCCGGAGCTGCCCGACGCCGTGCTCGACCGCGCCGCCGGCTTCCGCGTCCCGGGCGACATCTGGGCGTCGCTCTTCGCCTACCAAAAGACAGGCGTGCGCTGGCTCTGGGAGCTGTACAACCAAAAGGCCGGCGGCATCATCGGCGACGAGATGGGCCTCGGCAAGACCGTGCAGGTCGCCGCCTTCCTCGCGGGGCTGCACTACTCGGGCATGCTGCGCCGCCCGGCGCTGATCGTGTGCCCCGCGACCGTCCTGCACCAGTGGGTCGCCGAGCTGCACCAATGGTGGCCGCCGCTCAGTGCCGCGATCCTGCACTCGATCGGGACGGGCATGGTCGACGGCGGCGCCGCGGCGGCGGCCGACACGTCGCTCGACCTGAACGACGCGCTCAGCGATGACGAGCTCGTGGCGGCGCCGTCGCAGAACCGCGCGCAGGCGCTCGTGCGCCGCGTGTTCGCCAGCGGCAACGTCCTCGTCACCACCTACGCGGGGCTGCGGGCCTACCGCAAGGCGCTGCTGCCGCGACCGTGGGGCTACTGCTGTCTCGACGAGGGCCACAAAATCCGTAACCCAAACTCGGACATATCGCTCACCGCCAAGCAGATCAAAACGCCGTATCGCCTGATCCTGTCGGGCACGCCCATTCAGAACAACCTGACCGAGCTGTGGAGCCTGTTTGATTTCGTGTTTCCAGGGCGCCTCGGAACGCTGCCCGTGTTCCAAAACGAATTCTCCGTGCCCATCAACGTCGGCGGCTACGCGAACGCGTCCAACATCCAGGTCCAGACCGCCTACAAGTGCGCAGTGGTCCTCCGCGATTCGATCGCGCCGTACCTTTTGCGGCGCATGAAGAGCGATGTTGCCGCGGACCTTCCGCGCAAGACCGAGAAGGTCCTGTTTTGCAAAATGACAAAGTTCCAGCACGACGCGTACACGCGCTTTCTCGAGTCGGACGAGCTGCGCTCGATTCTTGCGGGCAAGCGCCAGGTGCTCTACGGCATTGACATATTGCGCAAAATCTGCAACCACCCCGATCTCGTGCTCCAGGACAAGCTCGCCCGCAGTACGGGTGGGTATCGCTACGGCGACCCCGTCAAATCTGGCAAGATGCAGGTCGTCAAAGCGCTGCTGGAGCTGTGGGCGGGGCAGGGACACCGTGCGCTGCTCTTCGCGCAGACGCGGCAGATGCTAGACATTTTGGAAAGCTTTCTACGCGCCTTGCACCTGAAGTTCATGCGCATGGACGGCACGACACCGATCGGACGCCGTCAGGAGCTTGTCGATGAGTACAACGCCAACCGCACGTTCCAGGTTTTCTTGCTGACGACCAAGGTCGGCGGGCTGGGGGTGAATTTGACCGGCGCGGACCGAGTGATCATCTTCGACCCCGACTGGAACCCGTCGACGGATGTGCAGGCTCGCGAGCGCGCGTGGCGCCTTGGCCAGAAAAACGAGGTCATGATCTACCGGCTCATGGTCGCCGGCTCGATCGAGGAGAAGATCTACCATCGGCAGATATTCAAGCAGTTCTTGACAAACAAGATTCTGAAGGACCCCAAGCAGAAGCGCTTCTTCAAGACGAGCGACATCCACGACCTGTTCACGCTCGGCGAGAGCGACGGGCCATTTGGCGAGCGCCCCGGAGAGCGCCGCAAGACGGGCGTCAAGGAAGAGCCGGACGGCGGCGCCCCGGGCGACTCTGCCGCCGCTGCGGCAGCAGACGCCGATATTGCCGAGCTCGCCGGCGTGGCCAAGCACGGCGACTACGAGGGCGAGGACGAAGCCCCCGCTGCTGGTGACGACGGCATTCTCGAGGGTCTGTTTGCCAAGGCCGGCGTGAGCGCCGTGGAAAGCGGGGACGCGGCGGCGCGCCCGGACGAGGTGCTGATGGAGAAGGAAGCGGCGCGCGTGGCGCAGCAGGCAACCGAGGCGCTGCGCGCCTCGCGGCGCGCCGCGCAGCGGCACCAGATCGGCGTGCCCACATGGACAGGCCGCTTTGGGCGCGCGGGCCGCGACGCCGGGCCTGCCTCGGCGGGCAGCAGCCGCGCGAGCTCGCGGCAAGGTTCGCCCGCCCCGGCGGCGGCTGTGACCACTAGTGCGGCGCCCGCGGGGTCGTCGGCCGGGATCCTTGCTGGCCTGCGCCACAAAAAGGAGCTCGAGACGCGCGCGGCCAGCTCGCAGGCGCTGCCGGCGGCCGAGCTCGACGCGCACGCTGCGCAGCTCGAAAAGATTCGCGACTTTATGGCCTCACGGCCCGGGGTCAGCCGCTCGGCGGAGATTGTCACGGCGGCAGGCATTTCACTCGATGGCGACCAGGCGGTGGCCAATATGCGGCGCATGCTGAACCAAATCGCAACGTGGGACCGCGCCGAGGGCGGCTGGCTGCTCAAGGACGAGTTCCGCTAGGTGGATGGTGAAGTAGAACATTATTTATTGAATAAATAGACTGTCGTCGCCGCGCGCGCCCACGCGCCCACGCGCGCCCACGCGCCCACGCGCGCGCGGGTGCTTTTCTTTGTTTCTTAGGCAACGTTAAACTCGCCCATCGACGCGTGGCTGCGGGCCGCGCGCATCATTGCCTGCTGCGGCGTGAGCTTCTTGGCCGGCTTGCCCTTGGCCGACTTGATCGGCTTGGCCGCGGGCACGCCGCCCATCTTGCCCGGCGTCTCGCGCAGGCCGAAGCTCTTGGCCAGGTGGCCGAGGTGCAGCTCGCGCAGGTTGAAGAACGCGCGCTCGGCGGCGACGTGCGTTGCGTAGGCGCGCACGTGCGACGCAAACGCGCGCTTGGCCAGCGCGAGCGCCGGCGCGCTCTCGAGCAGCCAGCGCTCGACGCCGAGGTGCCACGTGGTCGCGTCGACCTGCCACTTGCGCCCGAACGCGGCCTCGAGCGCCGGCTCGTACGACGCCTGGGCGAGGCCGGCGGGGTGCGCCGTCTTGAGCCGCTCGACGTAGCCCTCCTCGTTGCCCGGCAGCAGAAACAGGCTCGCCACGCCGTGGCGGCCCGCGCGCGCCGTGCGGCCGACGCGGTGGATGTGGTCCTCGAGCGCGAACGGCGGGTCGAACTCGACGACAAAGTCCACGGGAAAGTCCAGGCCGCGCGACGCCACGTCCGTGCACAGCAGCACGCCAAAGCCGGGCGCGTCGGCAAACGCGCGCAGCGTGCGGCTGCGCTGCTGCTGCGGCAGCGAGCCGTGCAGCTGGAACGCGGTCGCGCCGGCGCCGAGGCGCGTCGCCGCGAGGCCGAGCGGCTTGTCCGGCGCGTCCTCCTCGGCGTCGCTGTCCTCGTTGTCGTCGCCCACGGCGGCGTCGCCGGCAAACGCGGCAAAGTGGAACGCGACCGAGTCGGCGCAGCTCAGAAACACGACGGCCTTGCCGTGCGGCTTGCGCGCGGCCAGGTCGCGCAGGTGCGCGGCCAGCGTGACCAGGCGCAGCTTCGCGGGGACCACCATGACGCTCTGCTCGAGCTGCCCGGGCGCGAACTCGCCGGGCGCCTCGGCGCCGCCGCCACCGGCGCCGCCGCGGTCGGCGTCGTCGCCCTCGCCGTCAGCGCGGATCCACACGGGGTCGTCGAGCGCGAGCGTCTTGAGGCGCAGGATCGCGCCGGACATCGTCGCCGAGCACAGCACGCGCGTGCGCGCGCGCGGCAGCGTGTCGAACTTGGACGTGGCAAGCCGCGACGCCTTGGCGATGCGCTCGAGAATGTCGGTGAGCGTCTCCTCGAACCCGAGCTCGACCAGGCGGTCGCCCTCGTCGAGCACGACCCACCGCACTTCGGCGAGGTCGAGCGACGCCGTGTTGGCAAAGTGGTCGGCAATGCGCCCTGGCGTGCCAACCAGGATGTTCACGCCCTTGCGCAGCCGCGCCTTTTCGGCCTTTTTCTTCTCGCCGCCGATGACGATGCCCGGCACCAGCCAGTGGCACGCCTGGCCGACCGCCTCGAGCACGTCGTAGATCTGCGTGGCCAGCTCGCGCGTCGGCAGCAGGACCACGGCAAACACGCCCGACGTCCGGCCGAGCCCGGGCTGCGCCATCAGCCGCGCGAGGATCGGCAGCACGTAGGCCAGCGTCTTGCCCGAGCCGGTCTGCGCGACAACAAACGTGTCGCGCTCGCGCTCGCGGATCTGGGGGATCGCGCGGCGCTGGATCTCGGTCGGCCGCGCGATGTTGAGCTTGCGCTCGAGCACGGCCTCGAGGGCGCCGGGCACGCCGAGGCCCGCAAACGACCCGTCGCCGAGCGGCGCGTTTGTGGCGGCGCCGGGCGCCGCCGCCGCCGCGACGGGCGCCGGCGCGGCCTTCGGCTCGGGGTTCGACGAGAACAGCGACGACAGAAACGTGTCCTTGTCGGCGGCGTTGGCGTTGTG
>JANIVI010000267.1:0-10007 GCA_030555755.1 Wickerhamiella kazuoi | reverse complement strand
GGCTCGAACGTCGTGCGCACCTGCTCGCCGTCGAGCGCCTCGCCGACCACCGTCAGCGTGTGCACGGCGGCGTCGCGGACGGTCGGCTCCTCGCACGCGGCGAGCGAGTCCAGCACGGGGACAAGCACCGCGGCGTGCGCGGGGCCGCCCACAAGCGGCACGAATTTGGCCAGCTCGTCGGCCAGCACGACTAGGATCTCGTCCTCGTCCTCCTGGGCGACCTCCTGGAGAAACGGGACGAGCTCGTCGCGCGTGCGGGCCTCACCGAGCGCCAGCCCGATCGTCGAGACGTTGCTCATCGCTTTGACCCGCACGCTGACGTCCTCGTGCCGCAGCTCGTCCACGAGCACCGCCAGGGGGTACAGTTCTTCCGACATTGCGTTGTTTGGGGTGAGGAAGGCCGGGGCTAGTCAGCGGGGAGCTAGCGCGGGGAGCGACAGGCACGGGTGGGCCCAGCTGGGGCCCGCCGGGAGGCCCGCTGGAAGGCCCGCTGGGAGGCCCGCTGGGAGGCCCGCTGGGAGGCCCGCTGGGAGGCCCGCTGGGAGGCCCGCTGGGACCGTTGGGAGGATAGCCCGCCACCTGCCAGGCTCCCTGTGGAAAGCCAGGCCACACACCTTCTGCGAGCTCTGCCGGCCGCCCTAACCGCCAGTGACCATGCTTACCTCTGTACCGGCGTAGTGCTGACCAGGCTTCCCGCCCGGTGCTTTGGCCGTGCAGGCAGCCCAAAAGTTTCAAGGGCCTGCAGCATAGCGACCTGACGCCACGACCGGGCATGTCGTTCGCGAAACTCAAGCAAGACATCCTCGATGCGCTTGGCGTCGTCGACTACTCGCCAAAAGGCTCGGTCGACCGCGAGATCGTGCCGCTTGTTAACCTCGTGAATGCCCACCCGCGGCTCGTGACCACGTCCTCGTGCGCGGGCCGCGTGTCCGTGTTTATCGAGGGTACCAAGGCGGCAACGCGCATCGGCGGGAAGGGCGACGGCGGCGCCTGGCTGTTTGTGGCCCACTCGCCCGACGAGCTCGATCCCGGCTGGGTCCGCGGCCTCGAGGCGTACACCCATCCGAGCGCCGTGGCCGCCGACGAGCCGCGCCGGTATGTTCTGTACAAATTCGAGCCGTTTATTCTGCACGTGCGCGCGGCCGACACCGCCTCGGCCAACGCGTTGTACGCTGCCGCGATGGCCTGCGGCTTCCGCGAGTCCGGCATCGGCCCGCACAACCTGGTGGCCGTGCGCATCTCGATGCGCCTGGACGTGCCCGTTGGCGTTCTTGAGGGCGACCGCGTACGCCAGCTGGTGCCGGCCGAGTACCTCGACGAGCTCGACGTGATGAGCCGCGAGCTCTTCGCCAAGAACTTCCGGCGCGTCGCCGAGCTGACTGCGCGGATTGAGGGCCTGCTCGAGTCGGCCAACGTGCCCGCGGCAGCACCGGCAGAGTCCAAGGACGTGCGCCGTGAGCGCAAGCGGCGCGAGGGCCTCGCGCGCCAGCAAGCCGCCGCCGCCGCCGCCGCCGCCGCCGCCGAAACGGCCGAGGCAACCGAGGCGGAAACCGCGCTCGCAGCCAATACACCGGCCGATCACGCACTGGACGCGCTATTCGCGTGACTGCATATGCATCAATTATTTATACAGATCTCTAATTTTCCAATTGACTCACCTGGTTTGGTCTAATACTTTACTGCAGTCAATAGCTCATGACCGCACGCCTGCCCTGAGTCATCAGATCCGGGGGGAAGTGAAATATTGGGCCCCAGCACTCGAAGCAGGGCAGCACCACCACACCCCATGTCTGAGCTGGACAAGAAGACCGAGGAGCTGTCGCTCAACGAGCAGCCGAACGCCGCTGCCGCGGCCCCCGCCGCCGCCGCCGCCAAGCAGGCCCCCGCCGCCGCCGCGCCTGCGGCTGACGTCCCGCTGGGCGAGGACGGCAAGCCGCTGTCCAAGAACGCGCTGAAGAAACTGCAAAAGGAGAAGGAGAAGGAGGCCAAGCGCCTGGAGATCCAGGCCAAGCAGGCGGCCGAGCAGAAGGCGCGCGAGGCGGCCGACGTCGACTTTGCCACTGCGCACTACGGCCCGCTGCCGCTCGTGCAGTCGCGCGCCTCGGACAAGACGGGCGTCGCCCGCGCGCAGATCCGCACCCTCGGCGCGGCCGACGCCGGCCGTGAGGTTGTGCTGCGCGCGCGCCTGCACACCTCGCGCCAGCAGGGCAGCAAGATGGCCTTCCTGACGCTGCGCCAGCAGGATGCGTCGGTCCAGGCGCTCGTGCAGGTCGACGGCAAGCAGGTGTCCAAGCAGATGGTCAAGTGGGCCGCGTCGCTGCCGCTCGAGACGATCGTGCTCGTCAAGGGCCGCGTTGCCGCGGCGCCCGAGCCGATCAACAGCACGTCCGTGAAGGACGCCGAGATCGTCGTGCTCGAGCTGCGCTCGGTCGCCGAGGCGCCTGCACAGCTGCCCATCCTCATCGAGGACGCCGCGCGCTCTGAGGCCGAGGCCGAGGCGGCGGGCCTGCCCGCCGTCAACCTCGACACGCGCCTCGACTCGCGCGTGATCGACCTGCGCACGCCGACAAACCAGGCGATCTTCCGCGTGCAGGCCGCCGTGGGCACGCTCTTTCGCGAGTTTCTGCTCAAGCACAACTTTGTCGAGATCCACACGCCCAAGCTCGTCGGTGCGCCCTCGGAGGGCGGCGCCAACGTGTTCAAGGTCGAGTACTTCAAGCGTGCCGCCTACCTGGCGCAGTCGCCGCAGCTGTACAAGCAGATGCTGATCGCCGCCGACTTTGAGCGCGTGTTCGAGGTCGCGCCCGTGTTCCGCGCCGAGAACTCCAACACCCACCGCCACATGACCGAGTTCATGGGACTGGATCTGGAGATGACCTTTGACGAGCACTACGACGAGGTCGTCGACCTCCTCAGCGATATGTTTGTCTACATCTTCAGCAACCTCAAGACACGCTACGCTGACGAGGTTGCGACCGTGCGCAAGCAGTACCCCGTCGATGAGTTCCTGCTGCCTGCCGACGGCAAGATGGTGCGCCTTCACTACAAGGAGGGTATCAAGCTGCTGCGCGAGAACGGCTACCCGGACATTGGTGAGTTCGAGGACCTGTCGACCGAGCAGGAGAAGGCGCTCGGCCGCCTCGTGCGCGCCAAGTACGCGACCGACTTTTACATCCTCGACAAATTCCCGCTGGCCATCCGCCCCTTCTACACGATGCCCGATGCCGAGGACCCCAACTACTCGAACTCGTACGACTTCTTTATGCGCGGAGAGGAGATTCTGTCTGGCGCGCAGCGTATTCACGACGTCAAGCTGCTGAGCCAGCGCATGAAGGAGTTCGAGCTCGACCCCGAGAGCGACGGCTTGCGCGACTACGTCAATGCGTTCCGCTACGGCGCTGCACCCCACGCTGGCGGTGGCATCGGTCTCGAGCGCGTCGTCATGTTCTACCTCGGTCTTGGCAACATCCGCCGCGCGTCGCTGTTCCCCCGTGACCCGCGCCGCGTTATGCCCTGATCTACGCGATGTGGCTCATCTACTGCATACATTGTTTCTTGGCAGCGGACAAACTCAGAAGGAAATTTGGTGGCACGGACCTGGCCGATCCTACTCTTACCAGTCTACTTTCGTCACCTAGCCCTCAGCTAGCCGTACATAAAATCTACGTTTTAGCCGCGCCGCGGCGAACCCCCTCACTGCGATGCTTGCGTGGCGCTTGTTTGGCCACCCGTTGCCCCCCTTGCTTGAGAAGTTCGGGTCATTCTTCATTCGGCCAGCGCCGCTGAAGCCGCCGGCTAGCAAACAGGCTGCAGCTGAGCTAAGCAGGCACAGGCGGCGCGCGAGACTATTCAGAACGCGCAGATCCTGCATGCTCACAAGCGGCCGCCGTAATGCACGACACGCTATTCAGGGCTAGGTGATAAAATTAGAGCTGCTCGAAGCTTACCCTGATGCCATCGCCACTTTTGCCTGTTCAGCTCACAGCGACGTGCGCCCGGCATCAACTACCACAAGCACGACCTCTCAGCAAATCACCAAACACCCTTAGAGCTTTTTTTTTTCGCTGAGCAGCAACGAGAATTGTACAGATATTCTGCGTGGAAGAACCCACGCTCGCAGAACCCCTGCCCAGTTATGCGGGCCCGAGTCGTTGTGCCCGTTGGCGCGCCGCCCACCGCTGTGGCGATAACTGCATTTTGATAAACCGTGGGCGCGCATAGGGGTCCGCGGTGGGCCGGGGCATCAAACGCGCGCGCCCAGCTCTGATGGCCATTATCTAGCAGGCCTCTACAGCACTGATGCTAAGGGGATCTGGTGTGTCCCACTTCGGAGAGCGGGGCTAGTCGGCCCGTCCCCCTGCACGGCAGCATGCCTCTGCAGGGCATGAGGTCATCAGCTTCGAGCCGCAAACGCCAACCAAGCAACGCTCTGCTTTTGTGATGCAGGTACGCGTAGTGGGCGCGGTGCCGCGAAATCCATTTGCTGGACTGCGGTAAAGTGTATTGTCATGCGGCCGGACAAGGCGCTGTTTACATTGCCACGTACGCGGATGTAGAGAGGATCAGTGAGCGCAGATGTGTGGGGACGTTCTCGACTAGGCGGTCGGGCCGTCTTGAGCCTCGTAGGGGGCAAGGGCAGCAGCGAGGACCGCCCGCGACAGCGCGCATACATGCATAAACCTTGCATTTTAGGTTGGGACAGGCATACATCTGCGCCAAGCTGCCCGACGAGCCCAAGCTGGAGCTGCACCTGGCCCCCTGATTTCGTAACAATGAATTAAATAACTGGGTGCATGGGTTCAAGGTAGCGTTCAACAGTGGGTATGGCTGCGTATCAGGAGTGCCCGAAGTTTCCGATTGAGGCTGCTGAGCCCGGAAACTAAGACCGTTGCCCTGTCGCCACGGTGACGTGGTGGTGCAGGTCTGCGGCTCCGAACAGTGTCTAGGAAGAAAGCCGAAACATTTCGGCAATCGGACTACATTTGAGCCGCATCCGCCATTGAGAGGCACAATTTCTCCAAGTTCGAGCTCGCACTTGCGGCCGCCTGCTTGATCAGGCTATCTCTGTCTGCTGCAGCGATCGGCGCTTGTGGCTCCGCGGTTCTAGTCGCGACTCCTCATGGCCTTTTTTTTTCTCGATAGCGCGTGCATAGCTGCAAGCGGTTGTCATGCTGCAGCAACGGGAGCGCGGCACGACACTACGTGCAGGACTGATCCGAGGCCTAAAAACCTGCCATTTAGCTTGACAGAGCTCGAAATAGTGCACAATTGCACTTCATGTGATTTATAACTTCGTATACGTATATATTACCCGTGATCGAGGCTCTTATCGCCCCGCCTGACTATCTGCACGGTGCTGCACGGTGCGGCCATCCCATCTCTAGCGCGCGCCCGCGCTGAGTGCTGACTAGGCGGGGTAGGAGGGGCAGGCGCGTGGCCGCGCGGGCGTTGCGCGATGCAGGGTATCAGGGTTGGCTGCGGGCTGGCCTGGTCCGTATATATTGGCAGGGGCCGGAAATTGGAGGTCATCTGGACTCCTCTGTGATCCCCGTCGGCAACAAGCGGGCAGCTAGAGTGCTTAAACGCAGGAACGTGCGCGCTTCAAAAGAACCCTGTATAGTTCTTTGCCCATAGCACCCGTTTGCGGCTGATCACTAGACCTGCCCACCGCTTTTTGGTCTCCAGCTCATCGCGCCAGCCTGGGTCCGGGTTTTTGTCTAGCTCCCCCTTAGCAGCCAGCAAAGCAACAAAAAGCGGCTTCTCCCAAGCAGGTGCGGTGGCGTGGTGTTCCCGGCGTGGCCAACAGAGTTTAGTCACTACAGCAACCCTAGCCACAGAACGCCGTCCTCCGACGCCAAGCGCAAGGCCCAGGGCAGAAAAAAATACACAGAGATCGGGACGCGCAAGACAGGGCATTTGGAGTTTAAGCATACTAATCCTGCTCCCCAAATCACCGCTCCTCGCACTTTAATTGTTAGAAGGAGCCCCTGAGTGTGAGCATTTCCGTTCACCGTAATTTACTCAACCCGTGCCCTCCCCTCGCCTTCACCCCGGCGTCAGTGCATCCGCCTATGGAGAACGGAGCACAGTCAGCGCACCCCCGTCCCACAGTAATAGGCGGCGCCGGAGCAACGATGCCGTTTGAAAGTGCTGCCGATCGTCTTGTAGATCCTACCAGAGACATCACCCGGAGGCAGTCCAATCCAGAAGTCGACAGTGTGGATCCTTTAGCGCGCAAACTCAGCGTTTCTGAAGCGACTGCACCTGTTTCGGTCTCCAAACCAACAATGCCCCACGTCCGGCGGGCGCATACCGCGCCCGTTCATGAGGACAAAAATGCGTGCATCTTCCGGCGCCTGCGCGAACGTTTAGACGCGGAAGAGGATGCCGCAGCTCTCGCTGCGGCCGCCTCGGCCAACCCCGGCGGCAGCGTACCCGCCGAGGCGGTTGCCGAGTACACAGGTCGGCCCGCCGACGCGCGGCATCACGACGCGCGGGACGGTCCGGGCCTTTCGCCGAAACTCGCGCTTCAGCGTGGCGACGTCGTGTCGGTGACCGACTTTTCACAGCGCATGTGGTGGCGCGGCAAGTGCCAGGGCCGCGACGGGTGGTTCCCGGCGGCAAACGTGCGCGTGTCTCGGGATCCAGCTGTTGCGCCGCCGCCGGCGCCAGCGCCTGGAACCCCACTCCCTGTTACGCCGTTTGCTGCAACGCCGTTCGCTGTCACGCCTTCGGCACGGACGCCAACCGCGGCGCATACGACCTCCTACTTTTCATCCGAGGGCGTCGACCCGCTTGCGGTCGACGTGGCGGGGCCACTTTCGCCGACCACCCCTGCACCAAGCATGTTTGGCGGCGCAAACTCGCTGTTTGGCTCCGACGCTGCGGGAAGCTCGATTAGCACAATATCTCTGAATCATGGAGACCACATGCATCTGCGCGAATCGCGCAAAAACTCTGTCTTCTCGGCTGCTTCAGACTTGAGTACATCCACAAGCGACACGCCATTCAGCGTGGATATGCTCAGTGACTCGGCTGGGCTTAGCGCTGCCGTTGCTGCCGCTGCAGCTGTGGCCCGGAAAGCATCACGGCGCCACGGCAAGCCAACGACGCCGTTTGCAGAGCGCTGGCTCGACAGCCAGCTGCCCGAAGACTCGGCATCGGCATCGACGTCATCGACAGCCGGTGCTGGGCAGCTTGAGGGTATGCCCGGGCTTTGGGCTGATATCGTCAAGAATCTCAGCGTTCCCAGTTACGATGATTGGGACGAGGCCGAACAAAAAACCCTGGAGCTAATTGCAGCGACGCAGAATAGCGAGAACATCAACGTGACGGAGGTCACGCAGCATGTGCAGGCACTCGGCGAAATCGCCGGCGTTTTGCGCGGCAGCGCTGTTCAGTTCTCATTTGGTTCGATTATCAACGCTACGATCATGTTATACGTCGAGATGGCGCGCGGCAGCTCGCTCGCACCACAGCTCGAGGCGCTGGCTACGCAGATTCGGCATTTTGGTGATATCTACCGGCACACTGTAGACGACACCCGCAGCATCGGCGAAGAACCGAACGATGGCCTCTACAGCTACATCTTCGATGACGCAACGCCAAGCAGCAGTCGTAAATCGTCGCTCGATTTGACGGGGCTGGCCCGAAACTTCCGCAATAGCGTGATCTCGATGGCATCGGCCGACTCGGCTGCAGATGGCTCGATGGGTCTCGACCCGCGTTCTGCGGCCGAGGTCGACGCCGAGACGTCCGATACCCTATCTGCGCTCGGCCGGTCCGCGCGCAGTGGCAGCGTCGCCAACATCGAGCCCGATGCGGCGCATGCCAAGTATTACATGACGGCGAACATCGTTAATGAGATCATCGCGCAGAAGCAACTCTTGCTGCGGTCCATGGACCTCAGTAATAAAGACAACTGGTGCCACACGTCGAACACGGAGAGCATGTGCCTCTCGGGCATCTACTGCATCGCATCGCTGCTCAAGTCGATCTTAACTTTGATTGATGCCATCGATATTCGGCCGTTCTTTGCCAAGGGGTGCCATGGCGAGGCAGTGCAGCGCGACTCTTACATCTTGGAGTATCTGCGTCAGTTCCTCGTCTCGCGTGGCACTGTCTATGACCTGCTCGCGACGATGGCTGACCGGAAGCTCAGCACCACGAGTTTGCTCGATGCGGGTGCGCCGGCGTTTGTGCGCGACCAAGGCCCGGGCCTCACCGCCGCGCTGGACTCGCTCGTTGACGCGATCACGGCTCTACGCCACTACAGTGGTACGCTTCCTGATGCGCTTCCCGAGCAGCTTCCACAAGTTGAAGTTGTTTACTCAAACAGTGGGGCCATTCGTGGAGCGACCAAGCGCGGCCTTGTGCAGCAAATCACGCTGCACGACAAGCGCCGCTCTGACCTGACGGCCGGCTTTTTGACGACATTCCCTGCGTTCATGTCGCATCTGGAGGTTATTGATCTGCTCATTGAGCGATTCCAGAGCAAGTCGACGAGCGGCGCCGCGCCTGAGCAGCAAGCAGGGTGGGAGCGCCGTGTTATGTCGCCAGTCCGTCTGCGTGTGCTCAATGTGCTGAAGCAGTGGCTGTCGACGTACTGGGCTCCCCCGATCCGCTTTGAGGATTTGTCTGAATTCTGGATCCGGCTCACGACGTTTGTCGACGAGTTGGTTGCTGACGGGTTCCCCGGTGCTCAGGTACTGGCCTCACTCGTCAACAAGCGCCGTGCTGGCAATCTTGACCTGGCGGCGCGCCGCGTGTCGGTTGAGCAGAGCCCCGACTCGATTCCCTTCCTGCGCGCGCAGGTTGAGGGTGTTCCAGTCGGCCTGGACGACGTTGACCCCGTCGAGCTGGCGCGCCAGATGACGCTGGCCAAGGAGCGCAAGTACCGCGATCTCACGCGCGAGGACCTGATTGCACGGTTCACCATCAAGAACGCGCCGTCGAGCACCGTCAGCGACTATGTTGCCTACTGGAACCGCGAAACGAACTGGACGTCGCACCGCATCCTCCAGGAGGAGGACGCGGCCGCGCGGGCCAAAGTCGTTGCGTATTTCATCCGCGTTGCGAGCGCACTGCATATGCTCAAGAACTTCAGCAGTCTTATGGCTATTTTGTCAGCCCTGAACTCGGCGGGCATCTACCGGCTGCGCAAGACGTGGGCGCTCGTGCCGAAGCAGCAGCAGGAGACGCTCGGGCGGCTTCTGCAGGTGATGAGCTCGACGCGCAACTTCCGCGCGTACCGCGAGCAGCTGAGCATGATCAACGACTGCGCGCTGCCGTTCTTTGGCGTGACGCTCATGGACCTGCAGTTCGCCGTCGAGGGCAACCCCGACATGCTTGACGCGGAGCACGGGCTCATTAACTTTGCCAAGTGGATGACCGTGTCGCGGATCATTGGCGACGTGCTGCGGTTCCAGTTTATGAGCTTCCGCCTGCGCGAGGTCCCGCCCGTCCAGGGCATGCTGCGCCGCGAGATCCTGGCCGCGCCGCCGCTGGCCGACCAGTACGACCGCTCGCTCGAGCGCGAGCCGCGCGAGCGGCGCCTCCCCCTCGTTCCCCTCTCTAGCTAGAGCGGGCCCCCTTTTTATTTATTCCATTTTTTTTATTTTCTATCGTATCTCCTTATGCCCGTAATGTACATCCTTTGACTGACGCCCGGTATGTTCGGCGATGCCACCGCGTTGCTGCCCTGAGCGCGGGCACCGATCGGCGCGCCGCTTAGGCAGCGGCGAAGCGTCGGCACGGACCCGTCTGCGGCCGGCCGCATGGGCCGGCGGGCGCGGCCCATGCGGCCCGCTGCGGGCGCGCCGCGTGCCGCTGCGGGCCCCGAGTGGGGCCGGCCTGACTACGCATGTACCCAGGCCAAGGCCGATGAGGAGCAGTGCTGCGGACGCCGCGGGCGCGGGCGCGCCCGGCGTGGCGGCGCTTGAGTGCGTTTGCGGCGGCGGTGGCAGCGACGACAAGGCAGGCCTGCCCGGTGGGCTGCCGGGTGGGCT
>JANIVI010000265.1:0-10075 GCA_030555755.1 Wickerhamiella kazuoi | reverse complement strand
CGTGCCGCTGAACAAGGGCGACGACTTTGACTTTCCCAAGTGGATTGGCAAGCACAGTTGGGGCCCGCGCCGGGCGCCGGCGACCCCGACTCGCGGCCCTCGTCGGCGGGCGCGGCCTTCTCGCCCGCAGCCAGGAACAGCGAGTTCAGGTTCTGCGTCTTGAACTTCTTGGGCGCTGCTGCCGCGGCGCCGCTGGCACCGTCGACGCGCACATCGTTTGTGGGTTCTTCTGCCATGGAAGTGGGCAAAGCGTGGCCGCTGCCTGACAAACTTTAGTCTTGGGAGTGCGTGTGTGTGCGGACGCCCGGCAGGCTGATCCTACGTGGAGGTCGGCGAGCCCAAAGCCTGGGCAAGGTTGGGAGGTGGGGGACGGGTGGCCGCTGCGAGTGCTGCTGAGACCCGGCCAGATCGACGCACCCCACGACACCCGGGCTCGAAGGATGCCGAAGCTCGCCGTGGTCGGCGCGGGCCCCGCGGGGTTCTACACGGCGCTGCGCGTGCTGCAGAAGCTGCCGCACGCGAGCATCGATTTCTTTGAGAAGCAGCCCGTTCCGTTCGGGCTGTCGCGCTTCGGCGTGGCGCCGGACCACCCCGAGGTCAAGAACTGCGAGGAGCGGTTTGCCGAGGTCGCCGCCGCGCCCGATTTCGCCCACGTGTCGGCGCTGCACCTCCTGCGCCCGTTCTTGGCGATCATCGAGGCGCCGGCAACGACGGGCTACATGACGCTCGGCGCGCTCGCCACCGTCGACAAGGTGCTGGCCACCGGCGTGGTCGGCGCAGACTCGCCCGACGTGGCGCAGGCGCTGCACGACGCGGCGTTCGCGGTGACGCACTGCCGCTTCGAAGCGCTCGACCAGTCCGAGAACGACGCCGTGCTGCACCAGCTGCTCGTGCTCATGGGCCGCCTCGTCACGGGCCCGACCGGCCGCCTGCTCAGCGACGACGCCGTGATCGAGCTCGTCGAGACTGGCCTGAGCATGGCGCACAACATGCGCAAGGGCAGCATTCTGCGGCGCAACGCCGTAGCGACGCTCTCGGACATTCTGCGCACGCTGTTCTCCACCCTTCCCGAGCACCCGGGCCCTGGCGACGAGGACGCCGACGAGATCGACCAGGAGCTCGAGGCCGCCGACCCCGACCTGCGCCCCGCGGCGAACGGCTCGGCGGCGGCCGTCGCCAGCTCGAGCGCCGCCGGCGCCGCGCAGGGCGCCCCGCCCGCAGCCACAGAGACCGTCACGGAGGGCGCGCTCGCCGAGCTCAGCGAGAAGATCGAGGGCTCGCCCGTGGATACACCGGATGTCAGCACCGCTGCGGGCGAGAGCGCCGAGACGGCCAAGCCTGAACAGGAAAAGGTTTATGCTAGCGCCCCCGCGGCGCCAGCACTCGCGCCCTACGGCGTTTCCGGCGTGCGCCGCGTCTTCCGCATCCTCGTCTCGGTGCTCGACACGTCGTCAGCAACAATGACCGACACGACGCGGGCGATGGTTTTGCGCCTGCTCGCAGCCTGCTTTGAAACAGCAAGCCCCGCGCTGCGTAACTACCCTTCTTTTGTCGACGTTACATCTGTGCAGTTGTTCAAGTACCTTGCGCAGTTTCTGCGCAAGAACCACATCGCGCTCGTGTCAGAAGCGCTCAAGCTGGTGGTTCTCATCGTCGAGACCGACCCGGTGCACTACAAACTCCAGGTTGAGCTGCTACTCGTGTACATGCTGACAAGTTTAACGCCGCTGACCGACCTGCCGCGCGACGTGAACATTGACAAGATGTTCTACGATGGCGTGCCGAGTCGACCAAAGTTTGTAGCGCCTCCGCCCGAGCTGCTGTCAAAGCAGCTCGCGGATGGCCAAGAGTCGGGTCGCTCGACACCGGCGCCTGGAGGAAGCAAGGGCAAGAGCCCCGAGCTGCGCGAGATCATGGTCGAGACCATCGCGCGCCTTGTGCACTCGCCAGGATTCTGCTCCACGCTGTTCGTCAATTACGACGCCGACGTTAATCGCGCGGACCTCTGCGAGGACCTTGTCGGCTTTTTGTGCCGCAATGCTTACCCCGACTCGGCAACGTGGTCAACGGCAAACGTGCCGCCGCTGTGTCTCGAGTCGGTGCTCGCATACCTGCAGTCGTTGCATGCGCGCCTCCCCGCGTTTGAGCGCACTCCCAGCGCCGCTGACGCCGCGCTTGTGGCGGGGACTATTGAGACCAAGAGCCACAAGGCCGTCGAGCTCGCGGTTGCTGAGGAGTTCAACGCCTCGCCCAAGAAGGGCATTGAGGTCGCCGTGGCCAAGGGCATCATCCCGAACAAGTCACCCGACGCGGTTGCCCACTTTTTGCGGTCGTCGACGCGCCTGAACAAGGCCGTGCTGGGCCGTTTCCTAGCCAAGCGCGACAACAAGCCGATCCTGGTCGCCTTCATTGGCAGCGTCGATGTTCACGACAAGCGTATTGATGAGGCCCTTCGCGAGCTACTTGCGCTTTTCCGGCTGGGTGGCGAGAGCGGTGAGGTTGAGCCCGTCCTCGAGACGTTTGCTGAGCACTACCTGAGTGGCCGGAACAACCGCACGACTGTCGCAAACGTCGATGCGGCGTTTATTCTATCGTATTCGATTTTGATGCTGAACACGGATGCGCACAATCCCCAGGTCAAGAACCGCATGCCTTTTGAGTCGTTCAAGGGCAATCTTCGCGGCACAAACGATGGCAAAAACTTCCCTGAGGAGTACTTACACGATATTTATACGACGATTCAAAAGAAGGAGATCATCCTACCAGATGAGCACGACAATGAGGAGTCATTCGAGCACTCATGGCGTGAAATGCTGCTGCAGCTTGCGCAGAGCTCACCAGCCCTCGCGGGCGCGCCGGCCGCGCTCGATGCAGATGTTTTCGCGCTGACCTGGCGCCCAATTGTATCCACGCTGTCGTTCATATTTGCAACGGCCACCGATGACCTTGTGTTCTCCCGGGTTATCGCTGGCTTTCATCAGACAGCAACCTTGGCCGCACGCTATGGCACGCCTGGCGCCGTGGACCACATTGTCGAGTGCCTCGGCAAGATCTCTACGCTTACAAGCGGTGATCTGGCCGCGCCGACTACGAACATTGTGATCAAAATCAAGGCGCAGGAGCGCGAGCACAGCGTAATTGTGAGCGACCTCTCTGTGCCGTTCGGCTCCGATTTGAAGGCACAAATGGCTTCGCTGACGCTATTCCGCATCATCAGGTCTCCTGCTGTGGCCGGCCTCACTGCCGTGGGTTGGGAGCTGGTCGTTCGCGCGCTTGCGAACCTCTACCTCTACGACCTTGTCGCGCCGCTAGATGGCGTTCAGCGCGTCAAGCCTTACTACACATTTGAGCGGTCCAAGACCGGCAAGAACGTGGGCATCTTTTCAGCGCTAAGCTCGTACTTGACGTCGAGCTCCGATACACCCGCTGAGCCGAGCGACGAGGACGTCGATGCCGCGCTGGGCGCGCAGGACTGCATTGCAGCTTGCAACATTCCCGCTGTTTTGACGGAAATTGCCCAGCTCGCGAGCGGCGATGTTGTCGATGGTGTCGGCGGCGCGCTTCCGGATGCCAAGGACGGCGAAAAGTACCGCGCGGCTATATTCTTTTTGCTACGGCTTGCCCTGCTGGCTGCAGGCGAAACCGCCCAGAATAATGAGAAAGTCGTCGGGCTGCTGCGCACGGCAGCCGACGGCGCGGCCCCGGCGGTGCAGGGCCAGCTAACGAGCCTGAGCTTGCAGGCCCTGGCGCGCACGAAGCTCGACGCCGGAGCCGCGCTCGACGGCGCCGTTGCCGCACACAAAGCATACCGCCAGTTTCTCCCGCAGCTGCTGGCATATGATGGCACGCATCCGCAAGTGTGGGAGGTGCTCGCCCAGATCGAGCTGCCGCGCGCCCCCGCGGCGCGGCGCTCCGAGAGCCGCGCAGGGTCGAAAGCCAAGCCGGCGCAGGCGGCAGTTGCCGCCGCGCAGGCCGCCGCCGGAGCCAGCAAGGGCAAACCTGGCGCGGCCGTGGGACCGCGCAAAGAGGACCTCGACCCCCTTGTGTTGCAGGTGTTTGAGTACGCCGTCGCCCACGCGCGCGAGGCGCCGCCCGCCTCGCTCGCTGCGGTGCTTGCGACCTTGGGCAATGTCGTCGACACCGGATTTGCCCCCGCGCTCGACGATTTGCATGCCGTCGGCGACGCGCTCGAGGGCCGCGAACAGTTTGTCCAGTTCCTGACTGCAGCGGTGCGCCCGTGCCTGGCCGCTGATGCACCCGTGCGCGACGCGGCGCTTGACCGCCTGCAGCGGCTCGTGCAGCAACCCGATGTGGCCGCGAAGCATGGTCTGAAGTGGCAGGAGCTTTTCACAGCCGGTCTGATCCCGCTCATGGAGAGCCTTTTGCGCCAGGAGGTGTACAAGCGCGACCCCAAGGGTATGGATCAGACGCGGCAGCGTGCAGCCTCGATTGTGTGCAAGACGTTTTTGCAGTACGCGCTGGCCGACGACTCGGACATTGAGGCGATCTGGAAGCAGATTCTGCACGTGCTCGACCGACTCGTGAGCAGCCGCCGCCAGCCGGCTCTCACGGAGAGCATCAGCGAGATGCTGAAGAACGTGATTTTGGTGCTGCGTTTGTCGTTCAAGGGTACGCCTGAGTTTTGGCAGATTACCGCCAAGGCGCTCAAAGCCTTCTTGCCTGACCTTGCCGAGCTCGTCAAGCAGGAGAATGAGAAGAGCGCGCAGCGCCCGAGCACCGAGGCCGAGCGCTCGGCGTCGGAGCGCGCGGATGCTGCCGCCGCGGTCGCAGAGGCGCAGGCAGCTGTGGCCTCGGCGGCAGAAGGCCCGCAGGCAGAGGCGGAGCCCAAGGCGCCGACCCCGGCGCCCGAAGCCGAAGACAAGGCCGAGGGGACGGAGACGCCATCGAAGACGCCGGAGACCGCCACTGAGGCGCCCGAGGCCGACAAGGGTAGCGCATTGACTATGGACGAGGCCGCGGCCGCGGCAGCGGCCGCTGCGGGTGCCGCGACGGCCCCCGCAGACTCATAATAGATAGCATTTACCACCACACCCTTTGAAACCCGCCCGCCCGTTCCAGCTGGACGCAAACCCCTGCCCTGACACTTTTTTGATCTGCCCGCGCGGGCAGCCAAACTCGCCATGACGGCCCCCACCGCCCAGAGCTACGAGCAGCGCGCGGCTACGCACTCGTCCCCGATTGCGCAACGGCTGCTGCGGCTGGCTGTGCAGAAGCAGTCGAATTTGTGTGCGTCGCTCGACGTGCGCACGACCGCCGAGCTGCTCGCCCTCGCCGACGCGGTGGGCCCGCACGTGGTCGTCGTCAAGACGCACATCGACATCATCGACGACTTTGATTACGCCAAGACGGTCGGTGGCCTGCGCGCGCTGGCGGACAAGCACAGCTTTTTGATTTTCGAGGACCGCAAGTTCGCCGATATCGGCTCGACCGTCAAAGCGCAGTACACGGGCGGCGTGTATCGCATCGCCCGGTGGGCAGACTTCACCAACGCGCACGGCGTGCCCGGCCCCGGAATTGTTGCCGGCCTGCGCGAGGGCGCGCAGGAGGCGGCGCCCGAGCCGCGCGGGCTGCTTATGCTCGCCGAGCTCAGCTCCGCCGGCTCGCTGGCCACGGGCGAGTACTCACGCAAAACGGTCGAGATCGCGCAGAACAACCGCGACTTTGTGTTTGGGTTCATCTCGCAGAACCGCCCGGCCGAGGCGCCCGGCGACGACTGGCTCGTGCTGACGCCGGGCGTCGGCCTCGACGAGACCGGCGACGGGCTCGGCCAGCAGTACCGCACCGTCGACGCGGCGGTCTCGGGCGGCTCGGACTTTATCATCGTCGGCCGCGGGCTTTACGCCAAGGGCCGTGATGCGGCGGCCGAGGCGCTGCGCTACAAGACGGCCGGCTGGGCTGCCTACAACAAGCGCGTCGGCGCCTAGGCAACTGCTGAGGGGCGATCCCAACTAGGTTATGCCTTATTATGTACAATGCGACAATAAATAAATCAGAGCAGGGTGCGCCGGCGCGCCTGGCCTATGCTTCGAGCGGCTCTGCGCCGCCGCCAAACTCGGCGTCCGGATTCTTGCCGCCGTAGCGGATGCGCATGATTTCGAAAATGAGCAAGCCAATGCTCGAGCTCGGCATCGACCAAAGCGTATACTTGCCGACGCCGCCGTAAAGCCAGTTGAGCCACGAGCCGTGGGAGACGCGCGTGACCTGCGCCTGCGCGGCACGAAACGTCTTGGCGTACGACTTGAAGTAGATGCGCCAGCCGCCGGTGCGCGAGCCCCGTGCTTGCTGGTCAATAGCCTGCAGCCGGATTGTGTGCAGCTTCTGGATCTTGGTGAGCGGATACGAAATAAGCTGCATCGCCGCGGCCGCGATGCAGCCGCCCACCAGCACAAACGAGGGGTACATGACCTTGCTCTTCTTGCGGCCCTGGGGGTGGAAGTAGCCCGGGCGGTACCACCACGCGCTGTACCGACGGTACACGGGTCCCTTGACGAACTCGTACGTCGAGAAGAACACGGCAAAGGTCGAGCTTTCTTTGATGAGATTGAGCGTGAGCCCGCCGTAGGCCGCGCGCGGTCCGATTGTGCGGAGAAGGTCCTTGCCGTAGTTCCACAGCGTTGTTTTCGACGTCATGACGTCGGCGTCGAAGCGGATGGCAATCGCGTCCAGCGGCGTGGCCACGGCGGCCTGCGCCGCGCCCGCGAGCCACCCGGCAACCAGCGCCTGGCGGAACGTCGGAGCCGTTGTGTTGACCTTTGCGTCGCTCGACCGCGCCAGCGCGTGCTGCTGCACGTAGATGGTCGACAGATACGTCGTGTAGAGCACGGAGCCGGCGAGCGAGTTCGCGACAATCGGCGGCAGCAGCTTGTCCGGTATGAACCGCCAGCCATGCTGGCAGATGGCGCGGTACAGCAGCGCCGGGCGCGAGTGCCTCCAGAAACTGTACGCGTCCGTTGCCTTCTCGTTGAGCGAGTGCCGCAACAGATCAATGTAGTCGAAGCGCGACGGCCGGAACAACTTGACCGGCACGCGCATGTAGAACGAGAACAGCTGCGCGGTCAGCGCCCGTGAGCCGCCCGTGATCAGGCCGACCGCGGGGTTGGGCCGCTCCTCCGACATTAGCCGGGGCGACGCGCAGCTTGCCGGGATGGCAAACCGGCTACCGCTGGGATGAAGTGGCCAGGGTCAGGGGCAGAGGGGGGCCGCCTCCCACAACGGGGCCATGCGGTGGCCAGGACATGTCCGGCGACACAAGGTGCCTGTGACTAAGACAAAATTTAGCACCATCAACCATGGACCAACTCAATGCCCGTGAGCAGCAGGAGTTCCAGCAGATCGTCGAGCGCAAGCAGATGAAGGACTTCATGCGCCTTTACTCGTCGCTCGTCGAGCGCTGCTTCGGTGACTGCGTCAACGACTTCACCTCAGCTGCGCTGACCGGCAAGGAGGAGGCGTGCATCAACAAGTGTGCGCAAAAGTTCATGAAGCACTCGGAGCGCGTCGGCCAGCGCTTCCAGGAGCAGAACGCCAAGCTGATGCAGGGCGGCGGCCGCTAAGGCGCCGGCCGCCAACCGCCACCCGCCGGGGCGTGAGCCGCCACAGGTCATGGCCCCGCGCGGTCGCCCCCGGACCCGTAACGTACATAGCAAGTCTGCCGCGTGCAGCTATTTTTTCGCATTATGTCGTCTCATTACTAGAAACCTAGGCCGGCGCCGGCGCCCGCGAAGTGGGGCATGCCAGCGCACGGCGTTTTAGTTGCGGCCCGGCCGCCCTGCTCGACACCGCCAGGTCCGTCCTGCTAGTTCGAGCCTTCGTGGGCTGACTCCCACTTGCTGTAGGCGTCACGGGCCTGCTGGATGCGACGGTTCAGCGTGGCGTCATCGTCTAGCCACTGCAGGACCTCATTGCGATTTTCCTCGAGCAGGATGCCCGTGAGCCGGCTCGCGAGCTCTGACGTCTTAACTGCCGGATGCCGCAGCACCTTGGGATACAAAGCCTCGCCAATAACCTGCTTCTCAGCCGCGGGGTTCTCGGCAGATGCAACCGCCGCGCCAAGCGACGGCCCGTAGTTCTGCTGTCGCCGCGCACGCCGGCCATAGCCATAGGACGCGCCCTGCGCACCAGCGCCGGGGCTGCCGGCGCGGCCGCCGCTGGCACCGGATCCACCGGAGCCGCCAGAACCATTACCACTCGCACTGCTCACGCTTCGGCTACCAGAGATGCCGAGGCCGGAGCTTGGCTGCGTGTCCGCGGCCGTACCAGCAGCGTCGGGTCCCGCAGGCTCTTCGGAGCGCTGTTTATGCTGCTGTGCTGGCGCTGGCCGCGGAGACGACGTGGCAGAGTTGCCGGATTGCTGCGGCGTGAACTGCCGGCCGCCGTAAGGCTGCGGCTGCTGCTGCTGCTGCTGCTGCAATTGCTGCACAGTAGCATACTGCTGTTGCGGCAAGTAGTATTGCTGCTGGTACTGGCCGTAACCCCAAGTGCCGACAGTGTATGGGTCGAAGGTGCCAACGGCTGGCGATGCCGCGGCGCTTCCGGCCGAACCGGGGTTACCGGCAGACGGCATTGGCGAGCCACCTGCTACGGCGACGTCCGACCCCGAGCCAGCCGACCAAGGCTGCTGGGGATAGTAGGCGGGGACGTACTGCCCCGACAGGTACGGCAGCAGGCCCATCATATTAAATGGTACCATGGCCATCGCGGGACCTCCGCCTGGGCCGACGCCAGGCGAACCGCCGCGATGCCAGGTGCGGCGCTCACGACGCTGGGCCGGCGCCACGAACAGCGTCTGCCCCCAGTGCTCAGTCTGATGCATGCCAGCGATGGCGGCCGACGCAACGGCGCTGTCCTCAAAGCACACAAAGCCGAAGCCGCGAGACTCGCCACTGTCGTTTGTCATGACCTTGGCCGAGATGACGGTGCCGAACGGGCGGAACTCGTTGGCCAGCATCTCGTCCGTGACGTCGTGATGCAAATGCTTGACATAAAGATTGGTTCCCGGCGGCGGAGTGGGGTGCCCCGTGCGCTGGGTCGCATCGCCGTCGGCACCAGGGCTCGTGACGGGAGCATTGCCAGCACTGCTACTTGAGCCGCCGCGGCGCGCCTGGAGACCATCGCCGGCGGTGCCGCTCTCGGCATCGCCGTCAGCGTCGCCGCCGCGGCCAGGCGCCGGCGACGCAGCGTCGCGCTGCATAGCGCGCGCAACGAGCAGCTCGCGGCCGGCCAGCGATTGTCCGCTAAGCTGCTCGACGGCACGCACGGCATCGGCGTGGTTCTTGTAATTGACGAAGCCGAAGCCACGCGGCACGCCGTACTCATCGAGCGGCATGCTGTAGGACTCAATGGGTCCAATCTCAGCAAAGAACTCAAAGAATTGCTCTTCCTGCATGCGCACCGAGACACCCTTGATGAACAGGTTTGTGTAGTTTTCTTTCGTGTCGTCGTACTTGTGCAGCCGCTCGCGGCGCGGCAGATTAAGACCAACAAATAGACGGCGGTTGCGGAATACGGTGCCGTTCATTTTGTCGATGGCAGCCTCGGCGGCCGCACGCGTATCGAGGCCAACATACGCGAACCCGCGCGGGTGGCCAAAGTCGCCGAGAGCGAGCCGGCAGCTGACAATTGTGCCAAACCCGGCGAATGCATAATACAGCTCTTGCACAGACAGCAGCGGGTCGAGGTTTTTGATGAATATGCCGTGGCCCTGCGGCTTTCCCGGGCGGGTGAACGCATCCTTGCCTGGGTATATGAACGCGCGGCACAGGCCCGCGCCAATAAACAGCGGGCGATGCGTCTCGAGCGCCTCGCGCGCCGCTTCGGGCGACACGAAGTTCACAAACGCGTACCCGAGCGAGCGCTGCGTCATCGGCTCGCGCGACACCCGGATCGAGCGCAGCTTATGGGCGACGTCGTTGAACACGCTCTGGAGGTGCAGCTCGGTGACGAGCAAGTCGAGGTCAGTCACGTATAGCGTCGACGACGCGGCGAGCGCGCGCGACGTGGGAGAGGACGCCGACGCGGCGTCGCCAGCGGCGGCCGCGGCCGGTGCGGCAGCGGG
>JANIVI010000264.1:0-10160 GCA_030555755.1 Wickerhamiella kazuoi | reverse complement strand
ATGCTACCCCACGCGTGCTCGATCTGTGTACGGGCACTGGATGCATTCTTTTCCTCCTGGCAGACGTGGCAGGAGTTTGCGGGACAGGTCTTGACGTGTCAGCTCGTGCTGGCCGGGTATTCAATTGGAACAACAGGGCTTTGCACCTGGGAGAGCACACAGCGTTTGTGGCCGGAGATGTGAACTCGCCAATTGCAGCACTTTTGGCTGGCACACCAGGTAGCCTCCCGGAGCTCGTTACAGCAAACCCACCGTATATTCCGGCAACAGAGTTTTGGAGCACAGGCGGTGTTGAGTACTCAGTACGCACATTCGAGCCACGTCTGGCCCTTATAGGCGACGATGCCATCTACCGTTCATGCGTTGACCGCATCATTGAGGTCGGCGCTCGAGCGGCTGTAGTCGAAGTTGGCAGCGGGAGCCAGATTGATGTCGTGAGTCGGGGCTTGCGGCGCGCGGGCTGGACTTCACGAAGCCAACTCGACGGGGCGGGCAGGCCCCGCTCCGTTTGGGCCTGGCGCGGCAGCGAATGGTCCTTCATGGGCGAATGAGAGAATGAGTTGTGCAATTCTGCGCTCTCTAAATGTACATACAATCAAGTTAATACATGACTGCGCACAGTCGTGGTTTCCAAGTGCAGCAGTCAGAAGCTTTTAGCTATAGCCGCAATACCGGTTGAAGGCTCAGCGTCGGCCGTGGGGAGATCAGAGGACACATCATTTTGCGTTTCCGAGCTAATTTCAGCAATCGCTGTGCCAGCGACATCGACGTCGGTCCGCGGCTTTTTACGGCGCAAATAGCCCCGACCCACTGCGTGTGCATTGGCCGCGGGGATCACGCGTGTGGCCCATAATAAGTAACCACCATAACCACGGGACGTCATGAGCGGATGAATGCGACCAGGGAGGGTCTGGTATCGACGCACACGTGCCTCCATGATGGTTGGAGCCAGCACACGCACGTCGCCTTTGAGCTGATTCGTCATTTCAACAAGCTGCTCCTTGAACTCTGAATACAGGACAATGGGACGTGAGCCTTCAAGAAGATCAACCAGCGGTGGCACAATGGAGCCCAAATTGAGCTCCGTCATCACGAGCAACGCATCGAACCCCCGGCGAGCTGCCACGCCGCGCACCCAATCATGGTCATCCTGGCGCCGACGAGCCCTATAATAAGCACCACGCTGCGCTGGTTTGAGTTCAGCTAACTCAGCCTCGTTGCGCTCACCCACGCGCTCCTCAATTTCCTCAGGGTGCAATAAGTCGAGGTAATTGATAGTCTTGATATTCTCGGCGTATTGTGGAGCATGGAGACCAAGATACCTTAAGCAGCTTAGATTAGGATGCTCCGACTCATGCAGCACCACAATAGTACCAGTGTTATTCATGCGCTCTAACATGGCCGCCACGAGAATACCGGCCGACTCATCAACCACCAGGTAGGTGCCTCCAGGGTGGACATTGCCATAAGTTAGCGCAAGCGCAAGCGTCTCAAGACTTACATTCATGATCTTGGCAGCATCCTTATCGAGGTATAGGTCGACCAGTTCCGGTGTGCCTATCGCCTGCGGTGTAAATTGCTGGAGGAACTTTTGCTTTTTCCGCGTCATGTACTTCTGCTTGGAGTACTCAGTTTTATGCGAAAAGTCATCATTACCACCCGTGACGCGCTCGATAATTTGTTCGCCGGAAACGCCCTGCTTTTTGAGCGCTTCAATCTCCGCCATGGTCACTGTCTGATGGCCCAAAGCTTTGATCATGTCGCCGTCTTGCGTCTGCTCTTTGCCCAAGGTCTCGTCACTCTCGTTAAATGCAAAATATTCGGGGTCATCGACAATAGTTAACTCCATATTAGCCCCAATCTCGTAGGTAAATCCAAAAGGGTCGCCTATAATGTCATCGGTGCGAAAAGAGCCGAATTTACCGAGGTTTATAATAGCTCCTGGGGCCATCTCGGCTACCTTGATATTCTGTGACGGGAGGCGTATCAGCACATGCTGATTCGGATGAATTCTGTCTCGCCACTCAGCGTTCATGTGCCGTCTTCTCTCCGAGGGCCCAAACGCGCGGGACTAACAAATGCCTACAGCAGGGCACCAAGTGAAGGCCTGCGTCCTGTATTACTTAATTTTTTATAACGAACATCAAACCAAAGGGTTAGGACT
The DNA here is from genome assembly GCA_030555755.1 of Wickerhamiella kazuoi. Classification (NCBI taxonomy): domain Eukaryota; kingdom Fungi; phylum Ascomycota; class Dipodascomycetes; order Dipodascales; family Trichomonascaceae; genus Wickerhamiella; species Wickerhamiella kazuoi. The sequence continues at coordinate 7,996 of JANIVI010000264.1, read as the reverse complement.
TGATCAATTCCTACCTCAGAAAAAAATCCTAGTCAAGAGCTACTATGGGTAACCGACGCTTCAAAAACAAGCAACCGGACCCGCCTACCCTGGATGAGTTTCGTGGAGCTAAGCGGACTGGTGATCCAAAAAATAGCCGCCGCGCGCTGAAACGCGCCAAGAAAGCGGCCGAACAGGATGGCCCGAAAGCCAAGGGCGCTAAGCGGCCCAGTGGGAAACATGATGATGAGGACGATCAGGATCTGGTGAGTGCTCAAGCAGATCTCTTTGGCAGCTCCGGTGAAGACAATGATGTTGAAGACGGCTCCGCTAGGCCCATGTTCAGCGATGACGAGGACGATGATGCCGCTCTCGAGGAGATGAACGAGGTGACTGCTAAGCGTTTTTTCGAAGATTCCGAGGAAAGTGAAGACGATGAAGCGGAAGACGAATTTGAGGTATCTGGAGATCAACGCGACGGGGACAGCTCCGACGAGGACCAAGATGAAATTGCGGGCGTTGCCAAGGAAAGCGCCTTAGGTACACACAGATTCAACGGCGTGACTGAAGATGAGACTCGCGATGAATACGCAGAGGATGACGAGAACAAAGCGGTGAGTGCGAGGGACGAGGATGAGGGAGCGATGGCTCTCGACTCGCGTCGTATTCGAATCATGGAGACGGTGAAAGTGCTTGATAATATGCGCGAGCTAGGTAAGGGAAAACCGCGGTCTCACTATGTCGAACGCATACTGAGCGACATTGTGGTCTACTATGGTTATTCTCCCTTCCTTGCAGAGCGGCTTTTCGAGATATTTAGCCCTGCTGAAGCCATTGAGTTTTTCGAAGCTAATGAGGTACCTCGACCAGTCACGATCCGTACAAATACGCTCAAAACTCGCAGACGTGACCTCGTGCAGACGCTCATCAACCGCGGTGTGAATCTACAGCCTATCGGCAAGTGGACGAAGGTGGGATTGCAGGTCTTTGACTCACAGGTACCCATTGGCGCGACCCCAGAGTATTTGGCGGGCCATTATATTCTTCAAGCAGCTTCATCATTTCTTCCTGTGATGGCTCTCGAGCCCGCAGAGGGTGAGCGCATTCTGGACATGGCAGCGGCTCCTGGTGGCAAGACCACATATATCTCGGCGCTGATGAAGGATACAGGTATGGTCTTTGCGAACGATGCTAACAAGGCACGGACAAAGTCCTTGATAGCTAACATCCAGCGCCTAGGTTGCACGAACACTGTTGTGTGTAACTTTGATGCACGCCAGTTCCCTAAGGTGTTGGGTGGTTTCGATCGAGTCTTGCTCGATGCGCCTTGCTCGGGTACGGGTGTGATTTCAAAGGATCAGGCAGTAAAGACAAACCGCACGGAGAAGGATTTCGTGCAGCTTCCCCATCTACAGAAGCAGCTTTTGCTCGCGGCAATTGATTCAGTCGATGAGAAGTCGGCTGGTGCGACCATCGTCTATTCAACGTGCTCAGTCATGGTAGACGAGAACGAAGCTGTCGTCGACTATGCGCTGCGTAAACGGCCAAACGTTCAACTTGTCGATACTGGCCTTGAGATCGGCAAGGAGGGGTTCTCGAGTTTCCGCGGGAAGAAGTTTGACCCCCGGCTGAAGCTCACGCGTCGCTATTACCCACACACGTACAACGTTGATGGTTTCTACGTCGCCAAATTCAAGAAAATTGGCCCCTCGCCTGCTCCTTCCGCCAAAAGGGACGCTGATACGGAGGAACAGATTCGTGAGCAGCCGTTTACCTCTTTCGAAGAGGAGGAAGACGAGCAATATGTTGAGCAGAGTTTGCGCCGGGCACAGAGGAAAAAGGGCAAAGACCCGAAAGCGTTGCGGCCCGGGAAAGCCTGAGTACGCTGAACTTTAGCTCATATCATATGTGCGGTGCTAGCCGAATCTGCGAGCATTAATCTACCAGTGTAGCGTGCATATATTATTATCAAAAGCCTGCGGCCCTTTTACTTTTTCTGTCTCGCGAACTGTTCGCTGGTGACTGTGAGGATGAAGACAGGCTCCCAGTATTGAGAGGCACAATACTCGCGCTGTCATCTCTGACGGCCAAAGAGTTACTTGAAGCCTTGTCATTTTTACTCTTCACAGGCTTCCGAGCGCCTTGACGTTCGGCCTTGTCGTAACCACCGATAAGAGCGCCAAATATACTGCCCAGAGCAGACCCCAGATAACCACCGGCTACAACGGTGATAGGCCAAGCCTGCCAGGGGCGATCCCAGTCCAGTGCAATGGGTATAGCACCAATCCACGAGCCCAGTGCAGTACCAACTATGCTACCGAAAACATCTGTTGGTGGTGCGGTTAGCGTGATAACAGATAGCCAGTACGCGCCAGAGATTCCGTGGAGAGCGAGCGCGGGCTGTAACGCCAGTACCGAGAAGTGAGCTGCCATCAGCAGAGTACCCACGCTTGAACGTATGGGTGCGCCAAATAAAAACAGGAGAGTAAAGATGGCAGGCGTGAGAAATAAGGCAAGCACTGCCGCTAAGAAACTAGGAAATGGAGCGCGCGAGCGTGCAATGCTGTACGCCAACTGCAATATCACCACGGCCACTAGTCCATATCCAAGCGTACCCAAAGGGTCCGACACCAGGCGAGGCCAGCCTACCACGCCGAGTATTGCCAACACTGTAGCGTAGAGCATCAGCGAGGTACCTGATACGATAATGTAGACCTGGCGCGGACGGAGTGAGGGGTTGGGAGAGCGAAGATCCTCCAGGTGCCCCGCTGCATATGGCGGCTACTGTCGAAGTTCCAAACGTCTTCGTTCAGGATACGGCAGGCGAAGTTTTACGAGACGTCGCCAACGGCAGAACTGAGCGCGAGAAAGTCTGGATCGAAGTCGAAGGTGTCCACAGCACAGGCGAGTTAGTAGCCAATGACGGGCAAGTGGAGTTCGAGACCGCACCAAACGCACCAAAGGTGAATATTCCAGACACGCAGACCCTGATCATCGAGTCTCCTGCGGGATCGACCGAGGTAGACCTACCGCGAACTACGTTTACAGCATTTACCGGGCAAGCTACGTGCGGTGATGCAAGCCGAAGGCCGGAGCCCACAGTCGCTGTTGGAGACTCCCATGGTGGTCTTGTTCTTTTTGATTCTCACGGGATCAAAATTGGGAGCCTGGGGGGCCACATACTCCACACCTACTTGGCTCGCTTCTTTCCCTCGGGTGATGTCCTGCTCTCCAGTGGTATGGATTTTGCTCTCAAGATCTGGGACGTCTCTAGCGGTGACCTGCTTCGAGAACTGCGAGACCAGCGAGGACCCGTAGTAGATGTGGGTTTGATTGATAGGGGCCGCAACTTTGTCTCGGTATGCACGCGCGACGACTCCGTCGTTATGTGGGAGACAGGCGCCGGCGTGGCTCTCCACAGGTACACTATCAGCCAACCGCTTGCCGTTGCTGTGGGACGTGTCGGCCCCGCTAAAGCGACGGAAGTCGACCATGCCAACGAATTTGGCGTGGCGGGCTCCGTAATGGCCGTGTCGGGTTCGTCAGGCTTACAGCTTTATGACCTCCGTGCGCGCAAGCTGACCGCGAAAGTCACGGCGGTTCCCTGCACGGCAGTATCATTGTCTGGCGGTACGGTTGCATACTCTACACATGATGGCACGAACTTTATTGATTTGAGACAAGGGGGAACGGCGTTAGCCACGATCAATGAAGCTAGCTCACAGTTGATTTTAAACGGGTCGCATGCAGCGTTGCTCAGCTCTAGAAACTCACAGGTTTACAGCTACGACATCAACAGCAGCCGGTTGACCCTCAAACTGACCTCGCTGAAAACCAGTAGCATCGCAACAAGCTCTCAGGCTGACAGTACTAGTCTGTGGACATTTGGCACATCTGTACGTTCGTTCGGCCTTTAATGGTAATTATATCAGTACAGCGTTCCTAGAAGCAACCCATGTGAACAGACCACCGATTAATTGCTATCGATGAGATTTTCATCAGCAGAAGCTGTTCTATCGCCAGTCCTGTCTGCATTGGCGTCCGCTGCTGCGTCAGCCACCTCGCCGTCATCATCCTGACGGCCTCGGCGGTCGTAGAACTCGTCCAAAATCTTGGGGGAAATGCGGTTCAACATCTCCTTGGGATAAATACGCAACAGATTCCAGGCCTGATCCAGGGACTCAAAAATAGTACGATTCTCATACTTCCCCTGTGAAACGAAAGTCTTTTCGAACTTATCGAGGAACTCGAGCGACAGCTTGTCCTCGTTAGATAGTGCCTCCTCACCAACGACAGCCTTCATAGCAGCCGCGTCGCGTCCAATCGCGTACTTTGCGTAAAGCTGATTAGAAACATCAGAGTGATCTTTGCGGGTCATGTTGTCGCCGATAGCAGCCTTCATGAGACGAGACAACGACGGTAGCACGTTAATGGGCGGATAGATACCGCGATTGTGGAGTTGACGATCAATGAAGATCTGGCCTTCCGTGATATATCCTGTGAGATCAGGAATAGGGTGCGTGATGTCATCGTTAGGCATACTGAGAATCGGGATCTGAGTGATCGAGCCATTGCGTCCTTCGACACGTCCGGCACGCTCATAAATTGTAGACAAATCCGTGTACATGTAGCCAGGATAGCCGCGGCGACCAGGCACTTCCTCACGAGCGGCAGAGACCTCGCGCAAAGCGTCTGCGTAAGAGGACATATCGGTTAGGATTGTGAGGACATGGCGCTCTGTCTGGTAGGCCAAATACTCAGCGGTAGTCAAGGCCAAGCGCGGCGTGATGATACGTTCAATTGTCGGATCGTTGGCCAAATTCAAGAAGAGTGTCGTACGTCCGAGTGAACCGTTTTGCTCAAAATCGTTCCGGAAGAATCGCGCTGTCTCAAGATTAGCACCCATTGCCGCAAATACAATGGAGAAATTCTCCTCATGGCCATCATGCACATCCTTGGTCGGGCGCACAAGCGCAGCTTGACGGGTGATCTGGGCGGCAATCTCGTTATGCGGTAAGCCCGACGCAGAAAAGATAGGGATTTTCTGACCACGCGCGATAGAGTTCATCGTGTCGATGGTCGAAATACCAGTGGAAATCATCTCCTCAGGGTAAACGCGCGAGAATGGGTTGATTGGCGAACCGTTGATGTCTAGAAACTCCTCTGCCAGAATTCGGGGTCCCTTGTCAATAGGGGCACCGGATCCATTGAACATGCGGCCAAGCATGTCCTCTGACACGGGCATCCGCAGATTGTCGCCGGTAAACTCAACAGTTGTCTTCTTGACGTCGATACCCGAGGTGCCCTGGAACACTTGAACCACTGCTCGGTTGCCTTTCACCTCAAGTACCTGGCCCGCACGCTTCGAGCCGTCGGGAAGAGTCAACTCCACAATTTCCGAAAAACGTGGATACTTAACGTTATCCAAGATAACGAGCGGACCGTTGATTGCGTTGACAGTATTGTAAGTGACACGAGGCTTCACACGAAAGTCCTGTGTAACAGCTTGCTTGTTCAGCTCAACTAAGTTAGAATGGTCCGGGCATTGGTTCGCGCCTGTATGGCGCCGATTCAGTACTTACAGAGCTCCTTATCCGACAAGCGAGCCGCGGTCGTCATTGGTGTGAAGCTGACAAAAGGCAGGGCAATGCTCGTGGGAGTTGTAGGCTGAGCCGTGGGCTCATGTGCGGAGAATTGCGCTTAAGCACACGCTGGCTGCTCAGAGTCAAACAGATCCTTGCCCTGAAAGGGTCAGCTCTGAACATCGCACGTGCGGATCTGGCACCTTGCCCTGGACCCACAGGTACGAAATAGTAGCAGCTCCTTGAGGTTGACAACGTGCGGGCCGCAACAAATTAGCTGCTTTCTAGTCTGAGGTCAGCGGCTTGAAGGAAATCTTTGGCGGAGAACGTAGCTATGGCCATGGGTGACCCGAAGTCCACAAACAAAATTTTGGAATCTTCTCCGACGGAGTTGGTCGCGAATGATTCCAACGTGAATGGAGCGCCGAAGTCCAGACACGCTTCTTTAAGTCTGATCGCATTGTCAGTGCTGGCTGCTGGTCTAGCACTACTGGCCTATGAGTGGAATACACGGAGTGTCTACGGCGGAAGTTATGATATTCCAGATGATTATGAGGATGTGGGTGGGCGGGTCATCCAAGACCTCACTTATTGGCCTGATATACTGAACTACAACAAAGACAAACGCCAGGTGGGCAAAGAAAAGGCGGTCATGTTCATGCTTGTCCGCAATTTCGAACTCCACGAGGCTCTTGAGTCAATGCGTAGTGTTGAAGATCGTTTCAACCGACACTATAAATACCCATGGGTATTTCTCAACGATGAACAATTTACGGAGGAGTTCAAAGAGCTCACGACTGGCATGGCGTCAGGCGAGTCTCATTATGGATTTATTCCTGCGGCTAACTGGAGCGTCCCTGAGTACATCAACAAAACTAAAATGCACGAGGCGATGGATCAAATGAAGGAGGATGGCGTCATCTACGGGGATTCGGTTTCCTACCGCAATATGTGCCGTTTCAACTCGGGTAGGTTTTTTCAGCATCCGCTGATGGATCATTACGACTGGTATTGGCGCGTTGAGCCTGGCGTTAAATTCTTTTGCGACCAGAGGTATGATCCTTTCACCTTTCTGCGAGAAAACAACAAAGTCTACGGGTTCGTGCTGACATTACGCGAATATCCCGAGACCATAGCGACGTTGTGGGATAAGGCGAAGGAGTTCTTTAGTCTTCACCCTGATTATATCGCCAAAGACAATGCACTGGATTTTGTCACCGATAACCGTCGTATACTGCCTGACGATGATTACACACAGACAGATTTCAATGGATACAACCTCTGTCATTTTTGGAGCAATTTCGAAATTGGTAGCCTAAAATTTTTCCGTGACCAAAAATACACTGATTATTTCGAGTACCTCGAACAATCCGGCGGGTTTTATTATGAACGTTGGGGCGATGCTCCTGTGCACACGCTAGGGCTGGTCGCCTTAGCCAATAAAAGTCAGATTCATCATTTTTCGGACATCGGATATTATCACATCCCTTACAGGCGCTGCCCCCACGACGAAGCTTCATATATCACGGGCCGCTGCTTGTGTCCAGCAAATAAGCATGAGGAGGCGGATTTCCAGCCTTATTCATGCCTTCCGCTTTGGTGGCATCACGCAGGCAGACAGTTCCTCTTCAATTTTACCAATGCCGCGAGTAATTAACGCGACAGGCCAGCATGTCTATTATACAGACCATTATTCAAACTTTCTTGCATTGAAATAGTCAAGGACTCAAACGTGAGAGTTCAGCCGAATCTTCGCAAATGGTCCAAAAGGATTTGCAAGTCCTCGTCGTTCTTTTTGAATGCAAGACTCGGTATGAGTGACTTGGCTTCCTCAGCATCGTCTAGCACGAGTGTACCGAGCTGTGCTATCTCAAATGGGTGTAACTCAGCATTTTCTGGTGATTTAAGTAGATGCTCGACAGCATTGACCGTCTGCTCATCGCGAAAACGGCTGAACACAGACAGATACTGTTGTGTCTTCCGCATAACCTCATTTCCGCCAAATGCTTCTTCATCATCCAAATCTAGATTATCGTCACCCACATTTCGGTCACCATGATCTGCCTTACGCTGCTGGAGGGCCGCATTGATCAACAGGCGCGCCTCCGATAGATTGAGTGCAATAAGCGGTGCCTGCGTTCCATCATGAGTAGTCTGCGTTGCGTCGAACTCCGGACCGAAAAACAGCTTCGCGGCATCTTCTTCCTCGCGCTGCGAGTCTTGCGCAGGACGCTTGCGCTGCGGCGGAACCGTGGAAGTAGAGTAACTCATCGCGTGTGAGCACAACAAGGGTCTCCGTGCGCTGTAGCTGACCTAAACAACTGACGTTCCCGCGAGAGAGCCACCCGTCAGGGTACTTCTAGCAGATACGCTAAAACTAACAATATATACTAGTTCAACAATTCCATTCAAATATAATCCGATCATTCGCGTTG
>JANIVI010000263.1:0-10156 GCA_030555755.1 Wickerhamiella kazuoi | reverse complement strand
TATTTATTAACACTAAATAATAATAAACCTATAACTGGTACAACTAAACTAAAATGCCGACGCCGCGCACGCCATGGAAGACGTCGTGGCCGCCGACGCCGGCGCCGGTCTGGACGCAGACGCCGCCGCGGACGCGGACGCCGCCGAGGCCGACTCGGAGGCCGAGACGGAGCGCCTGGACGTGACGCCGGTCAAGCGCCTTTCCGCGGCAAAACGCACGCGCCGCGAGTCGCAGCTCAGCGCCAGCGGAGACGATCTCGCGGGCACGCCGCCGAGCAAGCCGCGCAAGCTTTTCCGCACCGGCGACGCCGACGCCGGCGACGAGGCCGCCGCCGCGGCGGAGGCCGCCGCCGAGGAGGCCGAGGCGGAGCCCGCCAACGGCGCACACAGCAAGACTCCGAACGGCGGCGGAAGCCGCACCCGCAACCGCGCGCGCCGCCGGAAGGAAAAGACGGAGACCGAGGAGGCCGACGACGGCGCCGCCGACGCTGGCGAGGGGCCCGAGGAGGAGGCAGAGCCTGCGGCGGGGCCCGGGGCCGGGGCCCTCAAGGCCGAGGCCGGCGCGGAAACAAAAGACGGGCCCCACGCCGAGGCCGATGCCGGCGACGCCGACGCCGAGGACGCCGAGGACGCCGAGGACGCCGGCGCCGAGGACGCGCTCGAGACGGAGGCGCCCGAGGCCGAGGACGGCGAGGCCGACGGGGCGTCGCCGTCGGCGTCGGACGCCGACTCGGCCGACGAGCGCCGCCAGCAGGCCGTGGCCTCGCTCACCGAGATCGAGGTCGAGTTCGCGGCGCTGCGCGACCTGCTGCACGACGAGCAGCTCGCGCGCTTCGAGCTCGAGATCCGCATGTGCGCCGAGGGCTCGCACCCGGAGCTGACCGCCGTCTACCAGGTGATCCAGGCGCGCCACGACGAGCGCGTGCGCCGCACGCGCACGCTGCTCGACTACCAGCTGCAGTGCATCGACACGCAGACGCGCGCGGCGCGCGCGCAGATCCACCAGCAGTTTCTCAAGGACCGCTTCGACCTGCGCAGCGACATGCTCTGCGCGACCACGCAGGAGTGGTACCAGGTCAACTACGAGCGCCGCGCCGCCGACAGCATGGTGCCGGACTTTGCTCCCGGCCAGGGCGCCCTTAGCCGCCCGCCGGACCTGCCGGCGCTGGTCGCCGTCTCCAAGTACGCGGGCTTCCCGGCCGCGCCGGCAATGGCCGCGGCCACCGAGCCCGAGCTCGCAGACGACCTGTCGGCGCTGGGGCTGCGGTAGGGCTGGCCCGGTCCCCCCGCAGAGCGGCTCGTGGCATCACCACATAATTATTTAATTGCCCGCCAGGGTATGTATTTTATCTTACGCCCAGCCAGAGCGATCAGAAGGAAGAACGGCGGCCCGCGATCGTGCGACCCACTGCCAAAAGTTCCAGTTTCGTCTGTTGCATTTCGCGGATTGGCGCAGCGCAGTCACTGCCGGGGCACAGAACGCGCGCCAGCGCCGGCCGCCCAGCCGTGATCAGGTCAGAATGCGCCGGGTGCACCGACAGATGAACACTTTGGCATCAGCTTGACGACGTGCTGGGCCCCCCGCCGATGCCCGGTCGCGCTGCAAGATTTGCAGCCGCCTCGTTTTTTGCTGCGTGCAGCTGCATTGATCGAGTCGGGCCGTGATCTGTCCGCAGAAAGTGGCGGCGGCATACGCTGGCCGCCTTGGGACAGATCGCACCTCAAAAAAAGTTTGATGGCTCGACTGCGCAATTTTCTGCGGCTCCGGCGATCTAGATTGGCGGCGATTGCCGGGGCCTTGAGGGGCCAATACGCTCGCCACCAGCAGACAAGGCCCGACAAACGTTATCTCAGTACCCGGGCCAGCTCCTAAGCGGCATGGCTGCCGCTGCCGAGACGACAATCATCGCCGGGGCCGTCGCTGTCTGCAAGAACACGTGCGTCTGTCAAAACTTTTGGTCATGCAGTTGCATGCATGTGGCGCAGGAGCCTAGCGGCCGGCAGCGGGCCCGCGCCCGGGCGACCCCCCAGCGATCTGCAAAATGCAGGTCACGGCGCGGCAAAAACATTTTGCACCGCGACGTGGCCGTAAAATTGCCCTCGAGGTCGCCGGCGACGAGCCTGGGGCCGCCGGCGCTCCTGCCCCTAGCCCGGAGGCGCGTCCCGTGACTCGTAAGCGCCCAATTAGGCTCGCTGCGGCCACCACGTGGGCGGGCCCGCTCAGCTAAGAGGCACCCTCTCGATAGGCTTCTGCAGACGACCGGCCCCGACGTGCAGGAGGAAAATTACGGGCGTGGGCGGAGCCTCTCTTTCACCACATAAGTTTTGCGGCGTCGCGCGATCCTCAGACCGCCGCGAACACGCCCGCGCCGTCGCACAACTGCCACACAACAAATCCCCGGGGAATGCAGGAAGTGAAGCCCGTTATACACACTTTTGCTGCCCCGCCGCACCTCAAGCACGTCGTCAAGGCGCGGACCAGGCCCGACAGCAACGGCAGCTTCAGCCGGGCGCGTAGCGTGCGCAGCAGCGGCAGCAGCAGCAGCGGAACGTCGAGCGCCAGCGAAGTCCTGAGCATTGGCGAGGCCGCGCTCTCGTCGACCCGCACGCTCCGCATCCCCACGTCGGCCATCACCTCGGCTGCCCCGGCGAGCGCCGCTGCGTCGATCCGCTCCACCCACTCTGCCTCGTCAGCAGCCTCCGCGCCTCCCAAGCTCGCGCACCTGTCACCCGGCCTGTCAGCCGGCAGCAGCGAGTCAGCCGCCGCGGCGGGCAAAACCTCCCACCCCTCACCCACCGTCCGCCCCACGTCGCGGCGGAGCCTTCGCGACTTTTTCAAGTCCCCCACGCTCCGGGCCCGCCAGAGCCTCATCACACCCCCGCTCTCGCCCGAGCTGCTTGGTGCCCCGCGCTCCATCCCTTCACGCATGCCCGAGGAGAACAAGCAGCTGCTGCAGTTCTGCACCGTGTGCGCGTCCAACCAGAACCGGTCCATGGAGGCGCACAAGGTCCTGGCCGAGGCCGGCTTCAACGTCAACTCGTTTGGCACCGGCTCGACCGTCCGCCTTCCGGGGCCGTCAATAGACAAGCCGGTTGTCTACCAGTTCGGCAAGCCGTACGACGAAATGTACCGCGACCTCGAGGCCCGCGACCCGCGGCTGTACCAGGCCAACGGCGTTCTTGCGATGCTCGACCGCAATCGGCACATCAAAGACCACCCCGAGCGCTGGCAGGAGCACCACCAGGTCTTCGACGTTGTCTTCACCTGCCAGGAGCGCTGCTTCGACGCCGTGTGCATCGATCTGCTCCACCGCGGCGCCCACCTGTCCCGGCCGGTGCACGTGATCAACGTCGAGATCGAGGACAACCACGAGCAGGCCGCCGTCGGCGCGCAGGGCATTTTGGCGCTCGCCCAGATGATCGCCGAGTCGCCCGACCCGGACTCGGACGTCATCGACGTGCTGCACCGCTGGCAGAAGGACCACCAAAAGCTGCCGTCGCTCTACCAGCTGTGCTTTTTCTAGCTGCGCAGCGGAGCGCAGCAAGCAGAGCCCCCGCGCGTGCCCGAACTATTCTGCTCGGGACGCCTATTTATTGCATTTATTGCATTTGACGCCATAGACTGTTTTAGACTAACCCTCTCAACACTACAACGCGCCGGCGGCCGCTCTCTGCGGGCTGATCTGAGCACATTAACTGATCCGATTTTTGCCTGATCCGGTGAGTCAGCTGCCGCCCCTGCATGGCTCGCACTAGTCGGGCCCGGGCCCAGTTCCCTCGAGCGAGCCCTTAGCCTGGTCCCGGCCGAAGTGGGCCACCGCATGCCAGCCCCCGCGGCGGCACGCCCTGCGGCACGCCCTGCGGCATTTACCCCGCCGCGTTCGGCCCATATTGGCTGCCCGGCACCCAAGTACACGCCGCCTGGACCTCCCGGCCATCATCAACCGGGCTGCCCCGGCGGGCCGTGCAGCAACGCTCGTGGCGTCTGCCGCCGGGACCGGGCTGGCGGCGCCATCTCATGCATGGTGTGTTATCTCGCATGCAGTGGCTCCCAAGGTAACCCAAGCTAGATTGGGCAACCATCCGGGTCCCCGCCCCAACCCTGCCCTGCCGGCGCCTCCCCTGCCCCCACACAAAACGGCACCAAAACCCCATTGTCTTGACATCCTGCACACTCTTTGACCATGAAGTTTGCTGGAGTCACGATTGCTGCGCTCGCCACGCTGGCGCAGTGCTCGCTCATTGACCTCGAGGGGCTGTTTGAGGGCCGCATTGACTCCCTCAAGGGCTTCCTTGGCGAGGCCGCCAACGAGCAGGAGCCCAAGGTCGGCGCCGCGCAGGCCGCCGCCGCGGACCTGATGAGCGAGGTCTCTGGCATTGTCGGCTCGGCGCTGGGTTCTGCGCCCGCCGCCGCCGCCGACGCCTGGGCCGCCGTGCTTGAGCAGGTGCCCAACGGCGCCAAGAAGCTGGCCGAGGGCATGAAGCTCGAGGCGCAGCGCCGTGGTGTTGCATTCGCGAACGAGAAGATCCGCCCCAAGATCCCGTTCAAGTCCGGCACATCCCACAAGAGTGCCGAGAAGGCCAAGGACCCGCAGTGGGAGTACCACGTCACGGACGAGCGCCTGCCCCAGCATGCTCTGCGCATCAAGTCGCCCAAGGACCTCGGCATCGACAAGGTCAAGCAGTACTCGGGCTATCTCGATGTTGAGGACGAGGACAAGCACTTCTTCTTCTGGTTCTTCGAGTCGCGCAGCGACCCCAAGAATGACCCTGTCGTGTTGTGGCTCAACGGCGGTCCTGGCTGCTCGTCGCTGACCGGCCTGTTCTTCGAGCTTGGCCCCGCGTCGATCGGTGAGGACCTCAAGCCTGTCCCCAACAAGTACAGTTGGAACAGCAATGCCAACATCATTTTCCTGGACCAGCCCGTCAACGTCGGCTACTCGTACAGCTCGGGCCAGGTCACCAACACCCGCGCTGCCGGCCAGGACACCTACGCGTTCCTTGAGCTGTTCTTCACTCAGTTCCCCGAGTACGCTGACCGCGATTTCCACATTGCTGGCGAGTCGTACGCCGGCCACTACATTCCCGCGTTTGCCAGCGAGATCGCGTCGCACAGCGACCGCTCGTTCAACATGACCTCGGTCCTGATTGGCAACGGCCTCACCGACCCGCTGGTCCAGATGGACTACTACCAGCCCATGGCCTGTGGCCAGGGTGGCCACGAGGCCGTGCTCGACGACGAGGCGTGCCAGAAGATGCTGGACAGCCAGCCGCGCTGCCGTCAGCTTGTCGAGGGCTGCTACCAGAGCGAGTCCGCGTGGGTCTGTGTGCCTGCGGCCGTCTATTGCAACAACGTGAACCTTGGTCCTTACACCGAGACCGGCTTGAACGTCTACGACATTCGCGAGCCGTGCGCTGGTGACAATGGACTGTGCTACCCCCAGCTGGACTTTGTCGACCAGTACCTGAACCTGCCGGAGGTCAAGGAGGCCGTTGGCGCTGGTGAGGTCGACAAGTACCAGGGCTGCAACATGGAGGTCAACCAGGCGTTCCTGTTCAACGGTGACTACCCCAAGCCGTTCCAGCAGGACGTGTCGCTGCTGCTCAGCCTGGACATTCCTGTGCTGATCTACGCGGGCGACAAGGACTACATCTGCAACTGGCTGGGCAACGAGGCGTGGCCGCGCGAGCTTGGCTGGGACGGCCACGACGAGTTTGCGGAGAAGAAGCTCAAGCCGTGGGTGACCAAGTCGGGCGAGAAGGCCGGCGAGGTGCGCAACGTGGACCTGTTCACGTTCCTGCGCGTGTACGAGGCCGGCCACATGGTCCCCTACAACCAGCCCAAGAACGCGCTTGAGATGCTCAACCGCTGGACCTCGGGCGACTTTACCTACCGCTGAGGCCATTGCCATCCTGCGTCATCAAATTTTCATAGCTATTTTACAACTGCACTAAGCTCAGATTGCTGCCAGCTCGCAATATCACTCGGCGTCATCGCCGGCGCCGTGCGGGCGCAGGCGCTCGGGGTGCTTGCGCGCCCACTTGTCGTTGACGACCTCCGGCGGGTCGAGCAGCTGGCGGTGAAAGACCGGGACGTAGCGCCCGCGGCGACCTGCGCCGTCGCCCGTGTTGACCAGCGCCTCGCGCGGCTGCGCGTGCGGCCGCACCACGTCCAGCATGGTGCGCGCCATTGTGCTTTTCACTGCGTGCTCGTGCCAGACGGCGTACACGGCGTCCTCGCGGGTGTAGGCCGACGGCAGCCATTCCATGGGCGCGAACCCGCAGTCGTACAAGACGAGCGGGACGCCCCAGGCAATCTCGTAGGCCGGGCGGCGCGGCGTTACCGCAACGTCGAGCAGCTTGGCCACCGTCTCCACCGGCTCGCGCCCTTGGCCCACGAGAAGGAGCACGGCCATGATCGACCGCACCTGGTTCCAGAGGAACGCAGTGCCACGAAGGCTGAGATAGTAGAGGTCGCCGCCAGGGGAGCCGGAAGCCGCCGCGGCCGCGCCACCGCCGGCGGTGTTGGCCGGGACAGGGACGATGTCGATTTCGAGGACGGTGCGCTTGAAATTCGAGATCTGCTTCGACCCGTCGACGCGGCAAAAGTTGCGGAAGTCGTGCTCACCGACAAACTGCGCGGCGGCTGCGCGCATGCGCGCCACATCGAGGCCGGAGCCGTAGAAATAGTAGCGATAATGCCGCCACAGGCAGCTGAAGCGCGCGTCAAAGTCCGGCGGCGGGCGCAGGCAGATCTCGTAGGCGAGGATGTCGGCCGGCAGGTGGCTGTTGAGCATCTTGAGGTAGTCGAGCTCGCGCGCATCGTTCGCCGCGTCGGCCTGTTCGGGAACGCTCAGGTTCGAGCGCAGCCGCAGCGAAATCACTTGGGCCATGGCGCTGACGTCGCGGTCGGTGCGCCCGCACCGGCTGAACTCGCAGTCTGTCGGGACCAGGCTGGGGATGCACCGCGTTTTGTACAGCGCGTTCAACACCTGCTGCTCCACAGTCGGCGGCTCGGCCTCTTTCTGGAACGCCAGCCCGTGGTAGTTCCACCCAAGGTACGCAAAGCGGATCGCGACCTTGCGCGTGCTGTACTTGGAGAAGTCCATCTGCTTGGGCTTCTTGGCGGCTCGCGGAGGCGTGCCAAGAGCCGAAGCGCTTGCCGGCGCGTCTGTGGAAGCGGGATTTGAGCCTTCTGCGGCCGCTGCCCGTGTCGGGCCTGGAGCGGCGGAACCGGGACCGCTAGGACCACCTAGCGCAGCCGGGGCGCCTACGGCTGGTGCGCCCAAACGCCCGGCTCCCTCGAGCTCCAAAATGCGCTGCACAAGCTCGGCGCGACTCCATGTCTCGTAGCCCGCTTTGCCCATCGCCTTGAGCATACCCCGAGGGTGGCCTGCAGCAGCCCCCGGGAAAAAGATTATATCAGCCCCGAAAAAGTCGCGACCGCCAGTACCACCACCACACCCCCACGATGGCGGCCAACACGCAGTGGGGCCCGCCGCTCCTACCGTGGATGGTCGAGGCGATGCGGACGCTTGGCTTCGAGAAAATGACGCCTGTGCAGGCGGCGGTGCTGCCGCTGCTGGCCGGCAATAAGGACGTGGTCGCCGAGGCCGTCACCGGCTCGGGGAAAACGCTGGCGTTTGTGCTGCCGGCGCTGGTCCGCCTCCACAAGCTTGAGCCGCTGCAGGCCGGGCAGACAAACGTTGTGATTGTGTCCCCGACGCGCGAGCTCGCGCAGCAGACCTTCCGGGTGCTGAACTCGGTGGTCGAGCTTGCCCCCGAGCCGCGGCAGCTGCGCACACAGCTGATCACGGGCGGCAACCTGACGACGGCGACTGCCGACGTGAAGACGTTCCTTGCGCGGCGCCCGCACGTGCTCGTGGCCACGCCCGGGCGCCTGCTCGAGCTGCTGACCGCCGCGCACGTCAAAACCGGCGCCGTCGACCTGCTGGTCCTCGACGAGGCCGACCGCCTGCTCGACATTGGCATTGCGCAGACCATCAACAAAATCCTCGGGCTGCTGCCCAAACAGAAGCGCGTCGGCCTGTTCTCGGCGACGATGAGCGGCATGATCGAGGACATTATCCGCGTCGGCATGCGCAACCCCGTCAAGGTCTCGGTCCGCAGCGCGCGGGCAACGCCGCAGACGCTGCGGCTGCAGTACCAGACGGCGGCGCCCGACGCCAAAATGCCCGCGGCGCTCAGCATTTTGGCCAGGCCCGACTACACCAAGGCAATCGTGTACCTGCCCACATGCACGTCCGTCAGCTACTGGTACCAGGTGTTTGGCCTTTTTCTGCAGCAGCAGCAGCAGCAGCAGCAGCAGCAGCAGCAGGAGGATGCCGACACAGACGCCGGCACGACGCCCGCCCGGCTGTTTTCGATGCACGGCAAGCTCCAGCAGTCGTCGCGCGTCAAGACGCTCGACCAGTTTGTGCAGTTCAACGACCGGTGCGTGCTGCTGACGACCGACGTGGCCGCGCGCGGCCTGGACATCCCCGACGTTGACTTTGTGCTGCAGCTCGACCCGCCGCTCGACCCGAACATGTTTGTGCACCGCGTCGGGCGCACCGCGCGCGCCGGCCGCGCCGGCCGCTCGGTCGTCATGCTCAACGACGACCTCGAGCAGGGCTACGTTGAGTTCATGGACGTGCGCAAGGTCCCGCTCGAGGAGGCCGAGCAGGCCAGCGGCCCCGAGCCCGGCGCGGTGGCGGCCCCGGCCTACCTGGCGCGGCTCACCGCGTGGGTGCGCGAAGACCGCGCGCGGCACGACCTGGCGGTGCGCTCGTTTCTGTCGTACGTGCGCTTCTACTCCAAGCACACGGCGACCTCGATCTTCCGCACGGCCAACCTGGACCTGATCGCGATCGCGCGCTCGTTTGGGCTGCTCCGCCTGCCGCGCATGCCCGAGCTGCGCGACAAGCCCGTGCCCGACGGCGGCTGGCTGGTCCCCGAGTTTGATTTCGACGCCTACGGCTACCGCGATCCCCAGCAGGAAAAGGCGCGGCTGCTCAAGGCGGCCGAGCGCCCCGCGCCGGAGGCGCTCGATGCGCGGCGCCGCGCCAAGGACAAGAACGCCACGGCGTGGTCGGGCAAGCTCGAGCGCAAGGAGGAGGCGTCCAAGCGCCGCGAAAAGCGGTTCACGCGCGCGGTCAAAAAGAAGGAGGCCGCCAGCGCGGCGGCCGGCGGCGGCGGCGGCGGCGACGAGTCGTCGGACAGCGAGGTCGAGCAGGACTGGAAGGAGCTTGTCCAGGCGCGCAAGAAGCCGCGCGCCGCCGCCGCGGGCCCGGTCTTTGATCTGTAATTGAGACAGCTATTTATTTGTATACTTGAGCATGCGAGCCTAGTTGATGATGCGCGCGGTCGCAAACGCCTGCGACGCGGCGCGCGTGGCGTCATAAATAAACGTGTGGGCGAGCGGCGTGTACTGCTGCATCACGAGTTTGAGCGCCTCCTGCGCGGCGGCCGCGCCGACCAGCGCCGCGACCGAGTGCAGCTCGCCGCCACCGCTGCGCACGAGCTCGCGAACGGCTGCGGCGGTGTCGTCGGAAAGCTCGCTGCCCAAAATCTGGCGCGTGGCGGCCTCGAGGCGCGCGACGGTGGCCTCGGTGACTTCCCACGGCCCGCTTGCGCGCAGCAGCGCGGCGCCGGCCTCGACCACCGCGAAAAGCCCGGCAAAGTGCTCCTCGTCCGCGTCGCCGTGCGGGGCCGCCTTTTGCACAATAGCCGCGGCGTCTGTGGCCGCGGACACGCCCTCGACCACGCGCAGCCAGCGCGCGTTCTGGCAGAAGAGGCGCACGGTTGCCGGCGGCAGCGGCGCGAGCCCTGCGGCCCGCGCGCGCAGCTCGTAGAGCGCCGTGAGCTCGCGAAAGTCTGCGTCGGCGCGCGCGCGGTACAGGCGCTTGACGGCGGCGTACCCGTCCGAGTCGGCGCGCATGTCCGGGATCTCGCCGCTGAGCGGCGGCACGCCGCGCGCGGCCATGAACTCGCGCAGGGCGCGCACAAGCGCCCAGAAATGCGTTGTCGGGGCGTCGGCGCGGGGCGACGCGACGATTTCCGCGAGCCCGGCGGGGACGAGCGGCGCGCCGACGCGCCACGCGGCCCTGGCGGCCTGCTCAAAGTTCTCGCGGTCGCGCGGCGCGGCGAGCGAGCC
>JANIVI010000262.1:0-10159 GCA_030555755.1 Wickerhamiella kazuoi | reverse complement strand
CGAGCTTCGCGTGAGCGCGGCGCAGCTCGCCGAGCGCCGGCGCAAGTTCGAGACCGGCCAAAAGCCGGCCGTGGCGCGCGCGACGTCGCCGGCGCTGCCCGGCACCGGCGTGCCCGACGCGGCCCGTCCAGTCGTTGGCACGTCCGAGGCGGTCGAAAAGAGCTTTTTGCGTCTGACGGGACCCGCGGACCCGGCGCGCGTGCGGCCGAAGCGGGTCTTGAAAAAGGCCTTTGAGAACGTGCAGACGCGCTGGGCCGCGGACTCCAACTACGCGTACGCCTCGGACCAGCTCAAAGCGATCCGCCAGGACCTGGGCGTGCAGCACATCCAAGACGGCTTCGCGGTCAAGGTCTACGAGTTCCACGCCCGGCTTGCGCTGACGAACCGCGATCTCGGCGAGTTCAACCAGTGCCAGACGAAGCTGCAGGAGCTGTACGCTTCCGATCTGGGCTTTGCGCCGCCGGCGTCAGGCGAGTTTGTTGCCTACCGCCTGTTCTATCTCCTCTACACGGGCGCTGCGCAGGACCTTGCCGAGCTCGTGGCGGCCATCGAGGCCGCGAAGGCCGACAATGCGGGCGGGCCTGCCACGAAAGGTAGCACCGCGGCGGCCACCGCGGCGACCAAAGCCGCGGCGGCCGCCGCTGCCGGTGATGCGGCGGCGGACGACTCGGACGCGGGCGACCTTGCCGCGGCGGCGCTGGCCCACGCGCTGCGCGTGGTCGATGCGCACGCGCGGCGCGACCGCCCGCGGCTGTTTGCGCTCGCGCGCACGGCGCCGCTGCTCGGGCGCGAGGCGATGGCGCCGTTTCTCGAGCGCGAGCGGGTCGCGGCGCTGGCGGCTCTCGCTCGCGGGCGCTCTGACTGGGAGCTCGGCGCCCTCGCGGCGCTGCTGGGGTTTGCCACGCCGGAAGAGTGCGCGGCGTTTGTCGCGCCGTATGCCGCTGTTGCCGACGGGCTCGTGGCGCTGCCCGCGGCGGCGGCGGCGCTCGAATCCGCCCGCACCACGCTCAGCCGCGGCGTCGACATCAAGGGGCAGCTGTGAGCCACAGCGCCGACAGGCTCCGTGGCAGGTAAATATTTATTCTAGACAATTCTGCGCGCCCGCGCGCTTGCGCTGTGCACCCTCAGGCGCCCTCAGGCGCCTCGCCCTCAGGCGCCCTCGGACGCCGTCAGCGCGATGATCGAGAACGCGCCGCTGCCCTGCTCGCGGTCGAGGAACTCGCGGACCACCGCGAGCGTCTCCTCGCCGAGCAGGTCGTCGACCGGCGGCCCGCGCACGATCGGCCCGCGGCGGCGGCCGTCAAGCTCGACGAGCGCGCGCGAGTTGCGCGCGGTCGTCAGCGCCACGTAGTGGAACTCGACGTCGTCGCCGGCGGCGGGCGCGGTGGGCCCGCCGGCCGCGGCGACCGAGCCGTGCAGCGCCTCAAACGCATCGCTGCGCTCGAGGTAGCCCGCGCGCCCGGCCGCGTCGAGCCCGCGCGTCTCGGCCAGCAGCGTGCGCAGCGGCTCGGCGACCTGCGCGTCGGGCACCGCGTTCGCCACGGCGTGCAGGAACGCCATCGTCCCGCACGCGTTGCCGATCGTCTGCGGGTACCACAGCGCCTCGCCGTCGGGGCCCGTGCCGGCTGCCGCCGCCGCGCCGGCCGCGCCCGCGTCCTGCTCGCGCGCCCACGCCTCGTAGGTCGGCGACAGCGGGAACACGAGGAGAATCGCGAGCACAGGCCGCGGCACGAACGCCAGCAGGTCCGGCTCGAGCGAGAAGACGTCGTGAAACTCGACGCCGCTCACGCCCGCGTTCAGCAGCAGGCTGTTGAACACGTCGGGGTTGCACTCGAGCGGCACGAACTGCTTCATGGTGTGGGGAGCAGCAGGTGTGTGGGGAGGGTTCGGGAGGTGGGAGGCGTAAGATCGGGAGAGGAGGCGAGGCCAGGGCCAGAGGCGGTGGGCCGCGGGCGACGCGGGCGACGCGGGTGTCGCACGAACTAGCAATAAAAAAACACTGTCTAGGCAGTACGAATGCAGTCATAAGCTAATTGGCGGCCGGCAGTGCTCGATGCGGGCCCGCCGCCAGCGGGCCGCCAGCCCGCCGCTACCTTGCGTGGGCCTGCGCCCACGCCGCGAGCCGTTTGTACTCGTCAAGCAGCTGCCGGGCTTCGCCAAGCGTCAGCGCATCGGCGTCTGCCGACAAAAATCGCGTGTGCAGCGGCGGCGGGGACGGCGCGTCTCCGCTACTCACCGAGAGCTGCGGCGCCAGCCCGCCGGGCACCAGCCCGCCGGGCGCGAGCCCGCCGGGCGCCCCGTCGAAACCCTCCTCGTCGCCATCCTTGCTCAGCCGGTTCAGCAGATAGCGATAGCTGTTACTGACCGACAGCGAGAACGTGCCGAGCCGCGCCTGCATGCTGTTCGACAGCGTCGACGATTTGGAGGACTGGCTCGCGCTGCGCGAGCGCGCTGCGGTCGGGCTCGCCAGGGAAAGCGACGACACCGAGCGGCGGTGCGCGGGCGTGTGCGGGGCGGCCGTCGCCGCGGCCGCGGCCGCTGAGGCGCTTGCCCCGGGCTCCGCCGGCGCGAAGATCGCGGGATCAACGTCCGGCGGCAGGTTTTGCGGCGCCAGATGGATCGAGTCGAGCACGGTCAGGGCCGCCTCGAGATTCGTGAGGCAGTAGCCGTGGTGCCCCGACTCGACGGCGTCGGCGCGGCGGAACCGGCGAATAAATAAAAAGTTTTTCCACACAGCAGGCAGCTGCGACGCGAGCAGGGCGTAGACAAGCGCGGGGAGCACGAGGTCGGCCGACGGGGTGGCGCTTCCGGCGGGCTGGGCGACGCCGCTGCTACCGTTAGGGCTTGTTTCAACATTGCTTGGGCTGCCCAAAGCCGCTCCGGCTGCGGTCACGCCGAGCACCTCGACAATCACGCGGTGCGCCTCAACGACAAGTTCCAGCTTGTCTGCTGGCGAGCGCGCCGCATCGACCTGCGCGATCCGCGCAGCCGCAGGCTCGAGTGCGTAGCGCGTCGCCTCGTCAAGGCCGAGGTCGAGTTGGTCAAGCAGCGAGCCGTGGGCCCGCAGCGCGTCGAGCCGGGCCTGCAGCCGGGCCGAGACGGCAGCGTCGGCGCCCTGCGTGTTGTCGAAGATCTTTGAGTACAGCTGCGCAGTCACCTTGCGCTCCACATCCTCGAGTGTGCGGCGCGCCTGCGCCTGTCGCGCGGCGAGCCGCTTTTTATGGGCCGCCTGCTCTGCGCGCGACAGCAGCGGCTGATCCGCGGTTGCGGCCGCGGCCGGCCGCAGCTTCGCTTTGGTTGCAGCGTAAAATGCTTGGAACAGCCGCGCAATCTCGTCGCCGCTCAACGGCGCAGAGTAGCGCGGCTCCGACAGCGTTGCAACAAAGTGCGCAACCTCGTCGTCCGCAAATGTCGCGGGGATTGGCTCGAGTGTGTCGAGCTCAGTGCCGGGGGGACGGCTGGCGGGTGACGTCGCGCTGCTGCCCGCGCGGCTGCGCGGCGCGGACGGGCTGCCTGGACGGCTACTGGGGTTCCCAGGGTCGTTTTCGGTGTCCTGCGGCGGGCTCTCGGGTATATCTGCGAGGCTCTCGGCACGACTGCCTCGCCGGCTGTCACGCAGACTCGAAGGACGCCGGCCGGGCGTTGTCGGGGCGTCCAATTCGTCGGCAGCCTCGTCCTCGTCACTCAAACCGTAGTGCACGTTAAGGTCGAGCTCCGGCGTCTGAAACGCCATACCGGAGCGCACGAACCCGCCGCGGTACGCGCTAAGCGCGCCGTCAAGCGGCGCGGGCGGCTCGACCTCTGGCATCCGCGCAATGGAGCAGCGTGTGCGGTGCCAAGCCTATTTCGGGCCTGTGGAGAGGAGAAGCAGGGGGCCGGGGCCGGGGCAGCCAGCGTGGGGGCGCCCGCCGCGCGATACCCCAGCCCAGCGGTGCTTGCCCAGCCGTTGGCAGGGCCGGAGATGCTTGGCAGCGTTGGGCTTTGGCGGGCCCTGCCGAGCCCTGGCGGGTAGAAGCTCGGGTGGGAGCAGGGTCCGGCTGGCCAAGCTGCGAGGCATGCGATGAAGCGGACGCTGCCGGACGCCCTCGAGCCTGCGCACAAGCGGCTCGAGCGCCAGTTCAGCCATCTAAGCCTGCGCCGGCGGCTCTCGCGGCGCTCATCGCCGGGCGCTGAGGTCGTTCCCCAGGGAGCAGCGGCACGGGCACCGGATCAAGCCGACGGTGACACCGACGTTGACGGCGCTGACGCCGCCGCCGGCGCCGACGCCGACGTCGGCGCGCGCGATGGCGCGCCGCCAACAATCCATATCGATCCCGCGTATCTTCGCGTGCCGGACGCCGTGCTGCAGGCCGGCGCCGCGCCGGCAATTGTATCTGAAGTGCGCGCGCCGCCGGGATCTTCGTCGGCGACTCCACCCCCTCAGGCGCTGATTTTGTACCAGCCGGCCGACCCGGTGCAGCAGGGCCTGCGAGAGGCGCGCGAGGCCGCGGAGAAGGCCGCGACGGTTCCGGACGCAATTGACGACGACGACATGGCGGACGCCGCGGACGAGAGCCAGGACTTTGCGCTCGCAGCATCCCCGGTTATGGACATCGACTGAGTGATAAATACCTACGTAGCTGCCGGCAGACCGGCAAAATGTCACGCGCGGGGCGGCTTGCGTGCTCGCGCACGGCCACGCCTAGCGCGCGTAGAGAACGACTTTACCTTCGCTGGTCAACGCGCTGTGGAACGCCTCGTCGCTCAGTATGACGGGGCCTGAGAAGTCGGGCCGCAGGTAAAGCTCGGGGCGCTCGACCTTGAGCCGCTCCGAAACGCGCCTGTACAGGTCGATGAACGGCAGCGTCGCGGGGATGCGGATAGCCACGACCTCGCTGCCGTAAAACACCTTGACCTTGATGTGCTGTAGACCGTTGGGGCCAACTTTTTTCGCGGGCGCCGCCGCAGCAGCCGGGCCGCCGTCAGCGCCGGGGCCCACAAGTGAGCTCGCAGACCCGTTGTTGTGTTGCACGAGCGGGTTGGGCGGCGGCGCGAGCGGGTCGAGTGCATGCTCCGCACCGCCGTTGGGGCCGGCGGCGGCGGCGATGGGGGTGGGCGCGGGCGGTACGCCTTGCGCCGCAGCATGCGAAGAGCCGTTGCGAGAGCCGTTCGCGCCGTTCGCGCCGTTTGCCACCGCACGCTGCTTGCTAGGGGTTCCCGCAGCTGACATGGCCGCGGAGGCCGCGGCCATGGCGGCGTTCGCCGAGTTGTGTTTCGCGTTCGTTGCATGCGTCGGGCTCGTCGGACTGACGGCAGCCGACCACTCGCGCTCACCAGTGGGCTCTACGGGCGTGTCAGGCACGTTGTGCGGGGCATCGCGGGAGAGGTCGGCGTCGTGATCCCCGGCGGACTCGGCCAGTTCGTACGCCGACGCTTGCGCACCTGCGTGGCTGGCGTACGCTGTGCTGGGCGTCGCCGCAAACGAGCTGGTGCTCGAGATTGGGCGCACACCATCGGCGCGTTCCAGAGGGCGTTCAAAGTCGCCGGCCACATCGCCACCAAGCGCTGGCCCTGCGGCGGCACGGCTGCGCGGGCTGGGGGGCTCGGCAGCACCGCTGGCGCTCTTGGCGCCGACAGCCGCGTCGGGACCAAAATTGTCCTCTAGCATCTCCTCAGGTGGCTGAGGCATCGTAGACGTTGGTTGGTCGCTCTCTACATCGCCACGGCGAAGCTCAAAGAGCGCACTCATAAGTTCACTGCGTGAAATGTGTGGCGGCATGCGGATTAGATTGCGCACATAGTCATCGAGGTTTGCACGCCGCTGCGATGAGATCGAGTGGTTGACTAGAGTCAACGGGCCGGGCATATACGGCAGCGTACGCGGCTCGCCGGTGCGCCCGGCCTCCACTGGGAAGTCCTCGAGTAGCTTAATCTGGAAGTCATAGAAGTCTTGATAGTACCGGCAAAGATTGCGGTAGCGTCCATCAGACAGGCGTACCGCCAGAAGATACCAGTATCGGCCGCCGTTAATTGCGAAACGATCGACGCTTGCTTGGACAACGTGAGGTTTCGGTGACGGTGTCGCAACACCCGCGGCAGTGGCGCCCGTACCTCCAACGCCGGCGCCGCCCTGTGGCGCGTATTCGTCGTGCACCGCATGGCTGTGACTGAAATTGCGGCTGTGATTTGGCGCGTTTCCGTAGCCGGCAGGTGGGGCAGCCGTATTGGTCGTTGTCGCGCCAAAGCCACCGCTGACGGCGCGAGGGCCACCCGGCACCCCGGAGCCACTGGCGCGATCACCGCCAAAGTCGCCACTACTCGCGGCGTGCGGTCCACTGCCATTGGACGTTGACTCCCGATGACCCGAGGCGAACTGGCCACTGTTGGCGTTGTACGAGCGCTCAGACGGGGCACCACGTAGATGCGACTGCGAAGACGCGGCTGCCAGTTGCGCGCCACTACCTGCCGAGCCGCCGGGGTAGAGGGCATGGCCCTGCGCGCCACCGCTCGGGTCAAAGTTCAGGACCTGTTGCGCTTGATACTGGTGCGTTTCCTCGAAACGGCCGAGCGGGATGCTCGACGCCTTGTATTCGGCAGCGCGACGCTTCCACTCTTCGACCTGGGGCACCCCCGCACGCTTGATGGCATCGGCCACGTTCTCGATGGGGCGGTCAGAGCCGACCTCGCGGAGCTCGACGTATGCTACCGGGATCAGCCCCGGCCCTCCAAGGCGGCCAATCGGCTTGGCAACAAACCACTCCTCGTTCGACTGGGCAATTATAATGATCGACTCGCCGGCCTTGGCCTCGAGCTCATCGCCGCGCTCAGCATTGAAATCGTATAGCACGAGCCCGTAAATAGCCAGCGAGGGGCCAGCGCTCGAAGATTTATGGCGGCTGCCAGCAATGCTGCCGGCGCCCTGCGAGCCATAAGAGCCCGCGGTGCGGCGGGAGACGGCCGACGCCGTGCGCGAGTGCAAGACCGACGCGGCGCCGCTCGCGGCTGCGCCGGCGCCAGCGCCAGCGCCGGCGCTGGCGCCGAGAGCCACACCGCCAAAGCTCTGAGCTCCGGACGTGGACGAGGCGGGCGAGTCCGCCGCAACATCCGCGTCGGCGCCGGCGACCTGGTTGTGCAGCGCCGTCGACAGCGAAACCGATGGGATCGTGTCCTGGCGCTGGATGACCTCGAAGTAGGCGACGGGCACGAGGCCAGACGTGTTGCGCAGCGGGTTGCACGCAACGTACCATTCTGGATCCGAGTCGTCGACGACGTACAAGAAGTCCTTCTGGACAAAGCCCATCTCGTCGTCGCCGCGCGGCTCGTAGTCGTACAGCGCGCGGACGATCTGTTTTGGCGCCATGGTGGCGATCTGCGACTTGGCCTTGCCGCCTGGGGGCGCGGCGGACGGCGCCGAGATGTGTCGCTCGCTGGCACCGCCGTCGCCGCTGCCGCTGCCGCCGCGGAGGCGGCGCAGACCCTTGATCATTTGTCGGGGTGGTGAGGACTGCGAGCAGGGGCCCCCACGACGGTCCCGCGCGTGACTAAGGGCAGGGGAGCCAGGTGCGCCGAGGCGATGCACCCGCGCGAGGCGGTGCGGAGTGGGGTGCGCGGACGCCGCGACCATGCGGCAATTCGAGGCTTTTTTTTGTGCTAACCATATCGTACGGCCAAACCAGGCATCCCTTCGAGGCTGGCGCTTGGCGTATCCGAGTGCACCGCGAACGCGTCCCCCCCGCTCGCCTTGTACCTGCAGCCTAGCCATGTGACACACGCAGCTGGGCGGGGCCCGCGCGGCTGTGTGCGCAGGCTACGTGGCCGGGAGCTGGGAGGGGGAGTCAGGCAGCCCATGGCCTACGAGACAGAGTTGCAGGTAGCCAGGGAGGCCGTGCGGCGTGCGGCGCGGCTCACCAGCCGCGTTGCGCGCACGCGCGTCGAGGCCGTCGTCAAGTCCGACAGCTCACCCGTGACGGTCGCCGACTTTGGCGCGCAGGCAGTTGTCATCGCGGCGCTGCCCGCGGGCGACAACGTCGTCGGCGAGGAGGACGCCGGCCGCCTGCGCGCGGATCCGGCGCTCGCCGAGGAGGTGTGGCGCCTCGCGGCTGAGGCCGACCCGGAGAACGAGCAGCTGCGCACGCGCGACGGCGTGCTTGCCGCCATCGACCGCGGGAGCTACGCCGGCGGCGCCAAGGGCCGGCAATGGGCCCTCGACCCCGTGGACGGCACCAAGGGCTTTCTGCGCGGCGGCCAGTACGCCGTATGCCTGGCACTGATCGTCGACTCGCGCGTCGAGCTCGGCGTCGTCGGGTGCCCGAACCTGGGCCCCGGCGGCGGCCTCTTCTGGGCGGTGCGCGGCCAGGGCGCGTTCTGGGAGCCGCTCGACGCGGCGGCCGCCGGCGCGGGCGCGCCGACGGCGCCGCAGCGCCTCGCGTTCCGCGACCTCGCGTCGCCGGCCGACGCGACCTTCTGCGAGAGCGTGGAGGCGGGGCACTCGGCGCTGGACGTGCAGGCCGCGATCGCCAGCCGGCTCGGGATCACGCGCCCGCCCGTGCAGATGGACTCGCAGGCCAAGTACTGCGCGCTCGCCCGCGGCGATGCCGACATTTACCTGCGCCTGCCCGTGAACATGAGCTACGAGGAAAAGATCTGGGACCACGCCGCGGGCAACCTGCTCATCACCGAGGCGGGCGGCGTCGTCACCGACATGCGCGGGCGCCCGCTCGACTTTGGCGCGGGCCGCACGCTGCGGCACAATAAGGGCGTCATTGCCAGCAGCCCCGTCGTTCACAAGCAGATCATCGACGTTGTCGGCGAGTTCTACCCGGCAGCATGAGCCTGGCGCGGCGGCGCAGGGCCGCGGCGGCGCAGCTGCCCGGGGCCGGGGACCCTCTTGTGGGCAGGCGCCACGCGCCGCCCTGAAAAAAATCCACTAATATCTACATAGAAACAATGCGCCGCTTTCCCCGCCGCGCTCGTGTGTTAGGCGCCCAACGAACCGCACCGTGCCGCGGCCACCCGCGTCGGTGCGTCCCCCCGGGCCCGGCGCGCCGACAATTTGCTCAACCCGCGAGCGCGCTCGCACCCTTCGCGCACGCGCGCGCCAGGGCGCGCGGCGGCGGCCCTAGCCGGGTGCCGGGTGCCGGGTGAACCGGGCCGACGCTTACGTGGCGGACCAGCCGGCTCAGGAGATGGGCGGCGCTCCGCAGGCCACGCTGGCGCGGGGCGCCAAGTGCGCGTTTTCTGCGCAATCTTGGCCCGCTTTCCCGCGCTTCTTTCTGCGCTCGCTTCCGCCGCTTCGGCCGCCGCCCGCACATGCCGCGGTGGCCCGCGGCGCCCAGGCCGACTGGCTCCACGCCCTGCTGTGGGCTTCCACGCGCGTGCCGCGATTTCCCGCCTGCCCTAATAATGCCCCGGGAGGGAAGCGAAGTGCAGCCCTCCAGATGCCGACGCCGGCAGTACCGGCGGCGCCGAAATTCGCGGGCGCCCGGCGGCGCAACTCAATTGCCTTGGCGCGCGCACTGCTTTCGTGCGCGTGCCGCGCCGACTCGCCGCGGGGCGCGGTATCTTTGCTGTACCGGTTCTCGCCGACGGGGCTAGGGCTGACGCACGTCGATCTCATATTGCTTCTCATCTGGCAGCAGGGGTCAGGGCGCTGCGAGGGGCGGCAACCAACCGCCGACGAGGATGTAGCACACTAGACGCTACTCAGGCAGCTGAAATATGCTCGACAAACACTGCCGGAGTTTTAGTTTGCTAAAAACCGCTCGCGACGGTCGGCTGGCGAGCGCGCTTTTGAGGCAACCTGCAAGGGCAGGCGGACCCCCCTGCCCTGGCCGCTGGGGGGGTTCATGCACGTCGTGCGCGCCATGCACGCCGCCGACGAAGATCGCCGGCCCCCTCCGGGTGAGAGATCCAGACGGCGTGCGCGAGCCATCTGGAAAAAAAGCGACGGCAAAGGCGGGGTCGCCAGGCGCAGCACTGCTCGCAGACTTGCCGGCAGAGCGACTCTTCAAACTAACTTTGCAATGCCGCCTCGCCTCCAGCTTCCCCGCTCAGTACAATGTTGCTGTGCACACTGCGGCACTAAACCCTGGCCGTGCCCAGTTGCCTGCTTCGAGCGTCACACCCAGCAACAAGCGCCCTGGTGTGCCTGCTGCCGACCCCCCGCGGGTGCGTGCGCTGA